>JARYGA010020842.1:0-48533 GCA_030545235.1 Helianthus tuberosus | reverse complement strand
CCATTTGATGAGACTTTTGAGGAGACAATCATTGTTTTTCGTTTTGTAACTCATGAGAGGCGAATTAGGGGTGTTCTAAGGTGTTCTTGAGTGATTGAAACATGAGGATTTTGTTTTGGATTCGAATGAACAAAGGTTTGATTGTGATGATGATTCACCACACTATGAGCGGCTAGGTTTGCTTGGTGATCATCCCGAATGTAAGGTTTACTTGTGACAATTATGTTTTGTTCTTTAATTTCTGGAATAATAGACTTTGCATGTGTTGTTTAGTTTATTATGGTGTTTGAGTGATTATTTGTAAATTGTTAATGTGTGTTTGATCATAGTTCTAAACCATACGTTCTTGGTGCCGTTGGCAATCGAGATATCATGGGAGGGATTAGGGTTGGATATATGTTGATTGGTCATCGAGTAACAACCTCGCGTTCTAGGAATCCGAGTACTTAGTTCCCTTTCATCACAAACAATTGATCTTACATGAACCATGTCTATGTGGTTCTTTCTAGTTGAACATGAACATTGGTTGTCACTTAAAACCTGAAACTTGGGATGATCGCTACCTTCTTATCCTGTTACAAAACTTAACTTTGATTTGTAATCTAATTTAGTTCAGTTTAGACAATTAAAACCAAACAACCAAATCCGTGAATTTACTTTTCTTGCAATTTAGTTAACATTAGTCATTTAGATAACCATTGAGATAGCACATATTCCACAAACTCCCTGTGTTCGATACCCACTTACCACGCTTGACGACGCACATTTAGTTGTAATTGTATTAAATTTGCGTGTGACTACGACAGCACGTCATGGGGAATAAAAAGTAATCCCACACGCACGTAAACCATGCTTGACGATGCACATTTAATGTACAACTGACATGTGACAGCCTGTCACCACAACCCTCACACGTCAACAGTCAGCGCAGTACCTTTTACCTGCCATGTGCCAAACTTTTCAAAATTTGAAATCATGAAAACCTCCACTTGAAGAAACAGAAATATCTTCCACAAGAAGATCATTCTTACCTCACGCTAGACAAGCTCAAAACAAAAAGCGCACACTCCATTTTATATAGTCCAGTGCTCCACCAATTCGCATAGAAGCAACACTGGACTGGGGGGACTTGAAGGGGTATGGTCCCAAAAACCCTGCGCAGGCGCATAGGACCGTACCACAACCTTATCCCATAACATCTTGAATAAAGACCCTGCGCGGCCGCGCAGCGGTCCTAAGCAGGATTTGGGAAGAAATAGTCCAACAACAAAGGAATGAAAGCCCTGCACGGGCACATAAAACCATTTCATAAGCCTCACTTCTAGAACATCTTTAACAAGACCACACATGGCTGCGCAATGGTCCCAAAACAAGATAAGAAAGAAATAGTCTTCGATAAACATGCGCCGGAAGAAGGGAAAGATAAACGTTCAACTAACATCCTTGCGCGGGCTCGCGCAAGGGTACAGTTAGACTTGAAAATATAATCACAAACATCTCCGCGCGCCTGAAATCAAGACTTGGACAAAAGTATCTTTTCTGTTACAACAGAATAGACACGTTGCAAAGGCATAACAATTTACAGCTGTAGACCTTCTAGAAGACTCCCTAAAGCTCATCGTGCACAACCATTTGGTTACAACTGAAAGATGACCTGGCCCAATCCTGGACACTCATCTAAATCACGATGATGACACTAAACTTGGAGAAGGATCTGCCCAAAACCATTTTCCACGTGGAAACTCCCCAACCGTTGATCAAGATCTATGATCCGTGTGCAAAATATTAACGGAAGGAGATGTAACCGCTTACGGAAAATGCTTTCCATTAATTCCTCCCTCGCACCAGTTTCCCGCCAAAACCCGGCTATAAATAAGCTATTGCAGGTATGATCTCACAAGTTACTCTCACTTCACTTTTACTACTATTCCTTCTTCCTTGAGATCACTGTACTTATTCTCACGCCGAAGGGTGGTCACGGAGAGAACCCCCATTCTCCCTGTGGCAAGTCTAACGGCTTTTTTTTAGAGTGATCATCGGAGAAAGGATTTCAGCCAAAACCCTGAATCAGCGAGAGGATTAACCCTTTTATGCAGAGACTAAACCCATGATCTGATTGATTTCAGTCATTCTGATCACTGTTTCTTCATGTTGTGTGTTGTGTTTTGATATAGAGAACGTATGTGTCACCCAAAAGTGCGTTTAAAAGAAAATGTGTTCGAGTATACTCACAGTATGTGTTTAACAAGTAAACACAAGCTTGATTGGATTGAAGGGAGTGCGTTGAGTTAGCCTGAGCATAGAATAGTAGCGTGAGTCGTTGAATAGAGCGTAAACAGAATGTCGAATGGTTGAGTGTTCGAATGGATGGGTCACCATTCGAGCGGATGGTCATCCCAGCGGATGACCATTCGAACGGATGGCCATTCGAATGAGTGTGTGTGTTCTTCGTAAAATCGTTTAAGTTCAAATTTTAACCAAAACGTTGAAAAATTGGAAGTTATAATGGACAGTTCATCCAGTCAGATGGTCATCCGAACGGATGGCCATTCGATCAGATGGGTTGTTGTTTTGAAATTTGCTAAAAATTTTCTAAGTAACAAGTTTTTGCGTTAACAGAGGCGGCGTGACGACGTGTCAAACAACGGAAACATACCAAATTTAGCTCATTCGATCGGATGGGAACCACCCCTTCGGACAGACGACTGTTCTTGGTGAAATTTCATGTTTGACCCATTAATCGGTCATCTCTCCGGCGGAAATCCGTTTTCAAGTCGGCTCTCGGCTAAGGAACGAGCCGAGAGTCTGATTGAGTCCAGATTCCATCAAATTTGGTGTGGAATTCGGAGAAAATTTGAAAATAGATGAAAAAGTGTTGAAATCTTCCATAGCTTAGTTGAAAGTTGTGGAAATTTGTTGGATCTGGGCCAATCTTGATGAGTTGGTGCTCCACAACAGGTTTCAAAAGCAAGATGAGTGAAGAACACCTTCAAGAGGTCCAAATCAGTGATTTCAGAGAAAAAGTTGAAGTGTTCGTGTGATTTTGATGAAGAAGATGATGTAGAAGAGATTAGAGATGAAGGTTGTACAAGATTTGAGGAGAAAAGCTTACCAAAAAGCCTTGAATCGCGTCTAAAAGTGACTGAAATCGACCTGAGTACGTGTGGTCAGATGAGAGTGTCAAATCAGTGAAAGGAGGGTGTACGGCGGTATTTATAGGTGGGAGAGAGGGTTAAGTCGGTGCGCGAGATTTGTTCGGTTGGATGGCCATCCGGTCGAATGTCCATTCGGACAGCCGAGATGCGTTTGTTAGTTTTCCAACTTTCGTTTCGTGTGTTAAGCGTTATGTTGCATTTAATCGAGTTGCGAGTCAGCGTTTGAGCGTATAATCGTTGCATTGATAACCACATAACAATTAAACATATAATCACACAAATAACACACATAACATAAGTACATCCACGTTTCGAGTCTGCGTTGAGTTTGCATTGCGACAGCGTTTAGTCTAAACAAGCGATGTAACATGCGATGAAATGCATTTAAGTAGTATGCATTATAAATAGCGTTTTAAATGCGATAACTGCATTTTGAATAAGTGTTATAATATAGTTTAAAATGCGCCAAAATATAGTTTAAACCCATAGCGTAAATCGAAATCTCGGGAGTACAAGCGGTTTCAACAAGAATAACAGCAATGAGTAATGGCCCGAAGAGTCGGGTTGTTACATAAGCGGGACGAGAGTCGTTCACCAAATTATGGGTTTCACGCCTATTTTGGTAAACTCATCTCTTTTGTATAAAGAGTGTCTTCAAGTCTTAAAGTGTATTGTGTAAAATGTCTTAGGAAAGACATAATGTAAGTATTTAGACCAAAGGAAAATAAGGAAGCAAAGTAGGAAGCATAACATTTTTAGCATGAAACAAAAATGATCAAAAATGAGGCACCTACTATAGACTAAGTCGAACATGGCAATTCTACCTAATTCCTTATAGTTATGGCTCTGATACCAATCTGTCACACCCCAACCAATGGCGGAAACATCGGAGTGGGACGAAGAGAGATTGCTCATCACACATAACTCTATTTTGTGACAATAATTAAATAAAAACCGTTTCATTTCATAACTTTAAATTGTCAATATTACATGAAAATTCAAGTAACAACAAGTACAAGATAAAAACATAATGTGAAGAACAAAATTGATACATCATATTAAACCTAAGGCGTCTATATGTGCATCTAAGCATCGTCGCTACTTCAATTTCATAGCATCATCATCCTCAACCTGTAACATGTTTAAAATAAAGTTCAATGCAAAAGCAAAGGCGAGTATACAAGTTTTCAATATATGTATAAGCATAAAAGTTTAAAACGAATCCACATGGCAACTTAAGTTATTCAAGATAAATGTAACATGGCATGCGATAATCCTAGTCAATCCTCTGTTATGCAATAAAGAATGTTGTTTTAACATGGCCACAAGTCTACGGGCGGTGCGTTACTGCTATAGCGCTATACATGTTAAATGGAGGCTCGTACGAAGCTAATGACTATCGTATCACATAAGAATCACCCAATTTCACGTATCAAGCATAACAAGTAGTTTCATGTATAAGGATTGTTTTGTGCATGCATAAAGAATAAAGTTTGAGTGTAGTTTATAGTTTAACATGTTACACCCCAAAAGTGGTAAACGAAAAAGGGGGTTAAAGTATACTCACGGTTTTACAAGCTTTCCACTTGATATTCCGCAAGTGTTTGGTTGATTAGTTTGGAGCACCTTGTCCTTCTACACGAAGAAACATAGGTGGGTGAGTATGGAGAGTTTAACGGAAGATTAAGATTCGGAGTTTAAAATACATGAAAGTAAACATATGAAGAAAATAATCACCTAGCACACATAATACTTGTTCTTAACACTATGAAACTCAAAAGATTTTAAATGTTTTCATGGGTCAAATGCCCATTAGAATCGTGACAACCATATGGTCCTTAGATGATATAACCTACTATCTTGACAAATGACCACTGGTTCATCATCAAAAGTTCGATTACTTGGATAATATATAACTATTATATAGTGTACATTATGTCATATAGGTCAAGCATGAGGTAGGAGGATAAATCCTCCATTTAGGAACCTCTTTTGTATATCATATAAGTCATGTATGAGGTAGGAAGAACAAGTCTTCCATTTAGGTACCTCTTTGGTGTTCACCACTACACTTGTTGTTATAAACAATCAAGGAGGGTCATGAACATACAATTAAGAATAAGTTAACTACAACTAATCTAAGAAATCATCAAGAAATGTGTGGATTTTCAAGTAGGATAGCCCAAGCTAGTCCTATAATCACACAAACATCAAGCTCTAAGCTTGTTCATTACTTGTGGGTTAAACCCTAACCAAAACAGAAAGTTTATGAGGTTTTAACCTCTGATTTTAAGTGTCACAACCTTGTTTTTAAGCCTAACTAACCATAGAAGTGATTATGAGCATAAGGACATAGGAATGTGTATGAGATAACTCAAGTTCAAGCAAGTTTAGCAAAGTTCAATCAAAACATAAAGTTCAGTCCACTTTGGAGCCTTTTTGATAATGTTCCAGACCTTGGTTTTCCATGGAAAACCTGTGGAATCATCCCTAAGGTTGTTCCAAGTGATTAGGAAGAAGAATCAAAGAAAAAGGTTAAGAAATGAGGAAGTTATGCTCACTTTTGTGAGTTGATATGAATCTAACTTGCTCCTGATTTCCAGCTGAATTTTGAGAGGTTTTTTAGTGTGTTTAAGGGTTGTAAAAGTGGAAAAGAGGCTGGATTAAGGGTTGTATTTGTAGGGGAGGATTAGGGTTTAAGTGGGTTGCAATAAATACAAGTAGTTGAGTTTTAAAACAAATAAAAAAAAGAAAAAAAGTTCTAATTATTGTTGTCGTCTCGAGACTAGCCGAAATGGTTGTTTAACAGCCATTAAATGCCTTTTTTGTGTGAGATATTATATATGATGTATATTATAGTGCAACATGGTATGTATTATGAAATACAAGTAAATGGTAATAAAAGTAAATGGTGGTTGAAACAATTAAATAAAAGGAACATTAAGGCAGCATAAGGCTGCGATCCCCTTTTTTTCTTTTTTTATTAATAAGTTATAAGATATATATATGTTGTTTATTAAGGTGGTACATGATATTTAATGGGTTCCTAACATGTAACAAGGCCTAAAATGATTAAGAAACATGTTTTAATTAACCAAAAGATGTGATAAAGGTAAGTGTGCATAACATATAAATGTAGCAAGTATGATAATCATGAATAAATATTTGCAAGTGTCCAAAATGTGGTATAAGCGTATGCGAAGTATACGAGTCATGATTATATGATATGTATTTGCAAGTTCATCATATGTTTACAAGATTCACGAATAAGACAACAAACGTATAATGAATTGAATGAATAAGCAAAATATAATATGTTTGAAATAACGAATTTTGTTATGATCAAAGTCTTGGATTTTACAACGATACAACGAAATACGATTACAAGGAATGCAAGTTTCGAAAAATAGAACTACAAGACAAGCTTTCTAATTAAGGAAAGTTATTAAAAAGCAGAGCGTTACAGTGGTGACTTGTGTTGGACAGTCAGGACATGATGAATAAGAAAGCGAGTCTTCAGCAAAAAACAAGGCCCTCATCGACTGTTGTGTCGAGGGTTGAGGTGGTTTGTTCTGGAACCCCTGGTGCCCCGTCACCCTCTTCATCAAATTCAATGTTCAAAGGCTTGGTGACGACAAGTTGTATGGACACGACTGTGACGAGTACACTAGACTGTCCTTCTTGATTTCTTGGTGCTGCAACTATATCTCATGTTACTAAAGTCGTCGCCTGAACGTTCGTCATGGTTGATGGTTTCTTGACTTAGTTTCGTACCATAGATGGCGCCAACGAAGAAATGTGTACACAGACTATGGATCTTCCTAATCAATCTGGGTAATCTTCCATAACGGCATTTGGAGCAGAGGTCTACAAAACAGAACACAATTCGGACTCGTCACAAGAATGGGTTATCCCCATGACCTCCCTCCATCGGAGTGTATATTGTAGAGAGAGAAAGTATTGAGAGAGTTGATGAAGTACCTTTTGCTTGATCTCATGTATTTATAGTGATTGGTGGTTAGGTTTTCTCATTTTTAGGAATTGTGATTGTATTTCAAAATAGGAGATCGCTAGATCTTTCAAACTTTATGGGGATTCAGTTATTTAATAAAGTCTATCTTTATGGAATAGAATATTCCAGAATACCCTTAGGTATTTATTCGGTCAAAATAGGAGTTGACCAGTTTATAATTAGACAAACCAGGTCATAACTTGTCATGTATGATATAAATAGATGCAATCAAGCAAACCGATTGCTAGGCGGTTTTAGAATTTAACCTGTATTACAACACTGAATGGAGTTTGGCCTTTATCCAACATAATCAAAATGTTTGAAGAGGTTTTAAAAATGTTAATAATTAACAAAATCAGTTTTTTTTTTCATTTGCTTTTGAAATCACATATTCATTGAATCATTACCTCATCTTCAATATAACTAGCTTCCTTTACTGATTTTTGTAATGCTATTGTTTCTTGGTTATTCATTGAATCATTACCCATTTTCAATATAACTAGCTTGCTCTACTGATTTTAGTAATGCTATTGTTGCTGGGTTAAATTAATCAGTAGAAATGAGTTTGACAACATTATCTTGTTATGAGGACTGAGGACTACAATACCAGATTCGTTTTAGACCATGTTATTACTATTTTGTGTTTTTATGATATAATATCGTGTTTAAGATAGTGTGTGAGACTTATTTGTTTGCTGACCGTTTGAAATATTTCACTACGGTATAGATCTTAAACAAAAGGATTGTTAAAAACGACTAGCAAAATTGCCATAAGCTTCAAATCTGGTGCAACATTCAAATCTAAAATGAGATAAAAAGTGTCATTCTCGTCCAATAAGGTTATGTAATGTAATGGACATTAAAAAGGGGAAAAGATATTTTTTGTGGAATTTGTTGACAACCCTAGAAGAATTGATAATGATGTTGATCAGTTCTGTTTAAACATAATGGAAAACAAGAATAACATACCTAATTACCAGAGACAGGCCAGCAGAGAATCCAAATGGAGACGCAGCAATAAAGTTTGACATGATTGTCAGCTTGATCTGGTTCCTCCTTAGGGTGCAATCTAATGATGGTGATGATGAACCGAAAAGGGTATTCGGCTATGGAGAAAGGGGGCGATTTCATGATGATGTTATTGTGATTAGTGTCTAACCCTTTAACCGTCTAATTATATCCTTATATATAGACCTAAGAGAAAACCCTAATTAGTTAATAAGGGTAATATGGTCCATCAACAATTACCAACTAATTATATAATAGGTTGTTATATATTTTGATATGTATAATGTAAATGATTATAATGGCTACTAGATTAAATATAACATCATAATATATTTAATCTTACATTCTCCCACTTAGCCGAGTAATCATTTACTATGAGTATTAGATAAGCCTGATCAGGAGTTAACACTCATTTTAGCTTTAAACCAAGAACTGTAGCAAAGAAATACAGCCATAGAATCATTATGTGACTCTGGACCCCCCATTAGTCATACTTGTCACACCCCAACCACGTAAGACAACAAACCGTGGCGGAAACGTCGGGGAGTGTTATAACAGAATTATTGTTTCAAACCATGGATACAAAGAGTTTCGTTTTATTAAATATTAAACATTGTCTTAAAGTTAAACAAGCAACTCAAACATAGTCTATCATCGTTATTAAATCACTAAGGCCTCGTCCAGTCCTAAGTGAGCATGCATCCTATTCGCAATCAACATTAAGCAACATCACCTGAAACATATGTAAAAACAAAGTCAGCAAAGAAATGCTGGCGAGCACATAGTTTTTGTGTGAGTGTCAGATTCATGGCTCGTTGAAATATCTCGTACAACTTCGTTAATCAATATTTAAAACCTTGTTTTGTAAAATGTTTGTATTGTAAAATGAATAACCAAGTCAAAACAGATTGGTTATAATTTATAAACCTCGATGCCATGAATCTTAACCCAAAACATTTGTTTATGTAAACCAAATCATAAATCGTTCTCGTAATAAAACTCGTATGGTTTATATAGTTTCGTAAACATCGTTGTGTGACATCGTTTAACTCGTTCTCGTTATAGATCATCGTTCATTTGTTTAAATCGTTCATAATCGTTCAATCGTTCAAAATCGTACAATCATTTAATATCGTTCTCGTTCCAATCGTTCTCGTTTTAATTGTGAAAAACTACTTTTGGTCGTCTCGCTAATAACATTCAAACCTTCGTGACTCGTTCATCGTTCAACTCGTATTAACAAACCACCAAAGGGTAAGTTAACAATCATCAGGTTCAGTCGTTACCCACATAACCCACACATAACCATGGGTGCAGTCTGATAACGGGACTTGTCAGATCCTATGGTACCATAACCTAATACTGGTCGGTTCGGCCAAAATTAATGAATGTCATTCGTTATGTAACTACAACCAACAAGTTCGTTCACATTGTCGAAATCGTTATTGATTTAGTATAAACCATTTTAATCGTTTTTGAAATCATCGTAAAATATCGAAATCGTTTTGATACATATGAATCACCCCAAAACAATCGAAAACATGTAAAAGAGGGGATCTATGTACTCACCTTTGGGTGCGTTTTTATATGTTAACACAATCCCTCAAATTGTTTATTCGTCCTAAATTAAATAAGAATGATTTAAAAATCAAAACTCACAAAAATACGTAAGTTTCTCCGATACTTAGAATTTTCACATAACTTTGAGATTTTCTCGAAAAGTTATTATTTTTTATTATATTGGTGTATTTATATATATATGAGTTCACATATATATTTTAAAAAGCTTTGCGACTTGATCGATTTTATTGGTGACCCTCATCATGTTATAAGCAATATATCTACGATTTACGCGTCGTAATATATACTCAAATGTAACATGAAATAAATATCGTAATACACATAATCTTGTCAACACTAACTCATCAACATACACATATTGTAAAACACATAGCACATTGTAAGACATAAAATTTACCCATGAACAACCCATTCTAGTGTATGTCGAAAAACACCTATTTTAGCGATTCGGTGACATTTTTGGGCGTCGGAAGTCACGTATGACTAACCAAACACCAAGTAAACTTAATATAAGTTAAAATACTTATTTTTATAGAAAAAATATCAGTTTACTTACTGATCTAGAACAGTTTTATAAAAATCCTCCGAAAAGGCGATTTTTGACCGTTTTACCGCATAGTTTTGCATCAAACGTTACCCGAACCATCCCAAATCAAAACGAATTGAAATTTTAACATAACCCATGTTATTTACTGAATAAAATAGTGGTTATGCTCATGATAGTGCAGGTCTTACAAAAAGCACATAAGTCATGCAAATTTCACATAATTTACCACTTTTTAAGCTATATGTACAACATACATAATTTACCATTATGATATACCAAATAATGTTATTTTTTTAGTGTTTATAACCTGTTCAAAAACATTTTTGTCATACCATCATTTTTCTATCACTTTTTGAGCTTTAAATCAACATATTTTCACATGTACAAGTGCCTAAAGCACACTATCATATCATCATCTTTTACATGAACTAAATGCATCCAAAATGAAACTTATTTATGTTTATTTGCTGATGTATTTGAACATTTATCATATCATGCATAAATCATTAAACACTTGCATTTTAACTATTATTCAAGAACAAGCGACAACTTAAACAAGTACTTAACAAGAAATCAAACATCAAAACTCATACACCCACATATATATGTACGGTCATACACACACACATATACATCACCATTTTTATTTTGTATCAAGACCCATTTCATTTTAGATTTCAAGTTTGTGAAAATTCCAAGATTCAAGAGAAACTTCAAATCATCAAGAATAACCAAGAATCAAGAGTATGATTTAAACATAAATGTTATACCTTCAAGATTCAAGTAAGTTGTTGGATGAGGTTTTGATGATATGGAGCTTGAAATCACTTGAAAGCACCTTGGAAACACCTTTGGATCTTCACACCAACTTGAATTTAGCTTGAAATGGTGCTTGATCTTCAAGAACAAAGTTGAAGGGTTGAATATGGTGAAGATGATGGTGGTTACGGTTTTGGGGAGGAGAGAAGGGGAAGGATTTGTTTGATCTTGTGTGATATGGAGTGATATGGTAGAAGATATAGAAGATTTATAAAAGGGCATGCAACAACAAGTGTCAAAACAAGATCAAATGAAATATTTGCAAGATCTAGCAAAAATTTGGTGGGGTCCCCATATATTGTAACCGTAAATTTGAGAGGGGGGGGGGTTAAATGTAAATTTGTTGGTAAAAATAGATAAAATAGGTATTTAACTGAATACCGGGTATTTTATCTAGCGTTTAAGTCCCGATTTATGGCGTTCTAAATTATTTTTATTATTCTATAAAAATAAACTCACCAAAATATTACTGAAATAAATTTCAATTGCCAAGACTGGCTGCGTTGTCTGCGTTTTGCAGTAGAAGCACTATGTTACGCAGTAACACGCGGTACGCGCTTTAAACTTGAAAAATAACGTTTTTAAGCGTTTTAATTTATTTTTCAACACAGACCTGATTAAAAATAAAATTTTAATCATAACAGATTATTTTCAGGATTTAAATATTATCCGGGCGGTCACCAACGTTCGTTTCGCAGTTTTGTCGTAAATAGTTCTTTAGTTCAAATAAACATGTTTTTGCCATACCGAATCCTTCGAAACTTATTTCTAAGTTATGTATAGGATATTTAGGGTATGTTTGGCTTACGTCACAGTTCCAGAGTGTACGTCACGTTAAACTGATTGCGTTTACGCACCAGTTTGCGTATAACCTTCCAGAAAGCGATTTAAAGCTTGAAATCGGAATCGAATCAAATCGTAAAATCATCAAACACAATAACACATATAATAACACCATAGCACATTGTTTTATTGATAATCAACATTGTTTTACATTATATGATGATTACAGAACACAGTTGTCACAGTCTCCCCTACTTTAGGAAATTTCGTCCCGAAATTTTATTTAGAGGAAACTTGTGAAAACAAGTGCGGATATTTCGTCTTTATCTGGTCCTCACGTTCCCAAGTAAACTCAGGGCCAAGTTTGGATTCCCAGTGTACTTTGACCAAACGAATCCGTTTGTTCTTCAACTGTTTGAATGTACGGTCCACTATCTCCGCAGGTTTCTCGACAAAGTGCATTGTTTCATCGATTTGAATCTCGTCGAGAGGAATGTGAAGATCAACATCAGCTAAACACTTTTGCAAATTGGACACGTGAAAATTTGGATGAATATTTCCAAGCTCTGGAGGTAGCTCTAGTCGATAGGCAACCTTTCCAATTCTTTCAACAATCTTAAATGGTCCAACATATCGTGGTGCAAGTTTTCCTTTCTTTCCAAATCTCACCACTCCCTTCCAAGGTGACACCTTGAGTAGGACACGGTCTCCAACTTGAAATTCTAAGGGCTTGCGTCGCATATCTGCATAACTCTTTTGACGGCTTCTAGCTGTCACAAGATTATCGCGGATTTTCTTGATTTTGTCTGTTGTTTCCAGAATGAGCTCAGGTCCAGTAAGCTGAGCTTCACCGATCTCATTCCAACAGACAGGTGAACGACATTTTCGACCATAGAGAGCTTCGAATGGTGCCATATTAATACTAGCATGATAACTGTTGTTGTAAGAGAACTCGATCAGTGGAAGATGAGAATCCCAATTACCACCAAAGTCTATCACGCATGCTCTAAGCATATCCTCCAAAGTTTGAATCGTCCTCTCAGATTGACCATCTGTTTGGGGATGATAAGCAGTGCTTAGATTCAGTTGGGTTCCCAACGCAGATTGCATGGTCTTCCAAAAATGAGATGAAAACCGAGCATCACGATCGGAAATGATATCCAAAGGAACACCATGTCATGATACAATCTCATCAACATAAATCTTTGCAAGTTTATCAGCAGATAGATCCTCGCGAATCGGTATAAAATGAGCTGATTTCGTTAATCGATCGATAACAACCCAAATAGCATCGTGACCTTTAGATGTACGTGGTAACTTAGTGATGAGATCCATTGCAATGTTCTCCCACTTCCAAACCGGTATCTCTGGTTGTACAAGCAAACCAAAAGGTCGTTGATGTTCAGCCTTGACTTTGAGACAAGTTAGGCATTTCGATACATACAAGGCAACATCCTTCTTCATACCAGGCCACCAGAACTGAGTACGAAGATCCTTGTACATTTTATCAGCACCAGGGTGGATAGAATATCGTGACTTGTGAGATTCGTCCATTACCAAGGTGCGAAGATCGTCTTGTTTCGGAACCCACAAACGATCTTTGAAATATAGCAACCCATCGTCCTTCGTTTCGAGTTTAAGTTCGAGTTGAAGTGGTAGCTCATATTTCAATAAGTCTCTGATTACACAAGATCGTTGAGCTCGAAGGACACGAGATTGAATATCAGATAGAGTTCGAACAAAATGAAGCTTGACTCGTTCCTTTCGACTAAGCGCATCGGCTACGACATTCGCCTTACCAGGATGGTAGTAGATCTCGCAATCATAATCGTTTAAGAGTTCAACCCAATGTCGTTGCCTCATGTTCAGCTCCTTCTGATTGAGAATATGCTGGAGACTTTTGTGGTCTGTGAAAACCACACACTTCGTTCCATAGAGGTAGTGTCTCCAGATTTTAAGTGCGAAAACCACAACTCCTAATTCAAGATCATGAGTCGTATAGTTCTTCTCGTGAATTTTCAGCTGTCTAGACGCATAAGCTATGACTTTACCTCGTTGCATAAGAACGCAACCAAGTCCTAGATTCGACGCGTCACAATAGACAACAAAATCATCATTTCCCTCAGGTAGAGATAAAATAGGAGCATCACAGAGCTTCCGTTTCAGCGTTTGGAATGCTTCTTCTTGCTTAGGTCCCCACTCAAAAGGCTTATTTTTCTGAGTCAAAGCAGTGAGTGGAACCGCGATCTTTGAAAAATTAGAAATGAATCGACGATAATAACCAGCAAGACCAAGAAAGGATCGAATCTCTGTAGGTGTCGTTGGTGTATTCCAATCCTTAATAGCTGCTATCTTGGAGGGATCTACATGAATTCCCTGCTTGTTGACTATATGACCCAAAAACTGAACTTCTCTAAGCCAAATTCACACTTGGAGACTTTAGCAAAAATTTGTTCCTTCTTCAGAAGTTCCAAGGTCAAACGAAGGTGTTGCTCGTGATCGGCTCGAGACTTCAAATAACTGAGAATATATTCGATGAACACAATGATGAACTTATCTAAATAAGGTTTACAGACCCTATTCATTAAGTCCATGAAGATAGCTGGGGCATTCGTCAAACCAAAAGGCATGACAGTGAACTCGTAATGCCCATATCTTGTACGGAAAGCAGTTTTGGGAATATCTTCTTCGAGAACTCGACGTTGATGATACCCAGATCGCAGATCGATCTTGGAAAAGCATGAAGCACCTTGCAGCTGGTCGAAGAGATCATCAATTCGAGGTAGGGGATATCGATTCTTGATGGTAAGCTTATTAAGCTCACGATAATCGATACACATTCGAAAAGATCCATCTTTCTTTTTCACAAAGAGGACAGGAGCTCCCCAAGGCAAAAAGCTCGGACAGATGAATCCTTTATCAGACAACTCTTGAAGCTGTTTCGATAACTCTTGCATCTCCGATGGTGCAAGACGATAAGGTGCTTTCGCAATCGGGTTGGCATTGGGTACAAGGTCAATATGAAACTCGACTTGACGAACTGGAGGCAAACCAGGCAGTTCATCGGGAAACACCTCTGGATAATCCCGAACAATCGGAATATCCTGAATACTCTTGCTCTTGCCTTTCTCCTCGGTGACATGTGCCAGGAAAGCAACATATCCTTTTCGCAAATAACTTTGGGCCTTTGTACTCGACATAAGCTTCAAATCACCAGATGGCTTCTCGCCACGAACTTCCAGAACATCGCCAGATGGAAGAGGAATACGAACAATCTTATCGAAACAAACCACCTCCGCATGATGTTTGGTTAACCAATCCATCCCCACGATAATATCGAAACTCCCAAGTTGCATCGGCGTGAGGTCAATGGGAAAAATATGGTTATCAAGGTTTAACTGACAATCATGAATAACAGAATCGGGAACGAGAGGTTTACCAGTAGCAACTTCGACAGATAAGGGTTTCCTCAGTTTAGTTCTAGGTATCGCAAGCAAAGGTTCAAAAGATAATGAAACAAAACTTCTATCGGCACCAGAATAAAAAAGAATAGATGCAGGTCGATTGTTAACAAGAAGCGTACCATTAACCACCTCCCTGTCAGCCCTTGCTTCGTTAGCATTCAGATTGTACGCTCGCCCACGAGCGAGATTCACATTTGCTTTGACATTCACGTTCGGATTCGCATTTGCATTCGCCAACCTCGGACAGTTGTTGCGGAAGTGACCAAACTCTCCACAATTGAAACATGAACCCGGTGGGAATCTAGCAGCATTCCCCTGAACTGGAGCTTGATTCTGAACAATCTGATTCTGACCCGAACAACAGATGTTGGCCAGATGCCCAAACTTACCACACGTTGTGCATTGCTTACAAGCTTGTTGTGCAACATGATGACCGTTGCAGCGAGCACAATGAGGTGCGGTACCAGCATACGCTTTCTTCGCAGGTGGTTGAGCTATTGGGTTCTGAGGGTTCTGAGCAGTAACTACAAAGTTCTGAGCACCCTTTCGCTTTCTCAACTTCTTCGACGACTCACCTTTCTTACCCTTACCCTTTTTCTTGACAGATTCGGTCGACTTCTTCTTATCACCCTTGCAGGTAAGTTTACCCTTCCTGACTTGCGACTCAGTCAGGGTAGCAGATAACTCGATCGCTTGACGAACAGTAGTAGGATTAACGCCAGTCACGATATCCTGTATGGAATCAGGTAAACCATCGATATACCTCTCTATCGCTTTCTCCAACGGGGTAACCATAGTAGGGCACAAAAGACTGAGTTCCTCAAATCGATCCGTATACGCACGGTGTTCTCCCCCATCTTGTTTTATATCGTCAAACTCTCGTTCCAAAGCTCGAATTTTGTGACGGGGACAAAACTCTTTCATCATGAGAGCTCGAAGCTCTTCCCATGTTTGTGCCAATGCCACTTCGGCACCCCTATCGCGCATCACTCCGTTCCACCATGTAAGAGCACGCTTCTCAAACACACTTGATGCAAATTCAACCTTACGTCCATCGGACATTGCACATGTCTGAATGTGCTCTCGATACTTTCGAACCATTGAAGGAGCGCAATTGCTCCTTGTGACCCAGAAAACTTTAGCGGCTTAGCAGAATTGAAATTCTCTAAATTACACTGTGCATTGTTATTATTGTTGTTGTTGTATAGCTTGTGGATTTGGGTCACAACGCCTGGAAGCACAGCAGCCATTTGCTGAGAGACAAGGGCTGTGACTTCTTCAGCAATAAAAGATTGTGCATCACGTCAAGGAGGCATTGTCTAACAAGGAAATATGAGAAACGAGTGAGGTCAAAAATTAGGAGAAACAAAAGAGGTATTGAAAATATCGACAAAACATAAGGAAGGCGATCATTTGTTCATTACCTCGAGCAAACAAACGACACGCAGTGACTAATAAAAGTAATGAATCAAAATAATGTATCGCGAAGACATGCTCGCCTATAAGTGAACACTCACCCAAAGAGTTCCCAGGTAAGAGTGACTAGTCCGATTATGTGGATTTATACGAACACTCTAGCCTTAGACAGAAAACTCAGGGTACAGGCATTCGCTCTTCCAGTTTGCACGTGTTCACATTATGTAGACCCAAACTTTGACGAGATTTTGAAACTCAGAAGGCACTAAGCCAAAATGAGTCAAACTGGAAGGGTTCAAAACCTTACAACAGAGGGTTCAAAACCTAGTAATCAATTACCCTAGAACGGATGATTAATTTTCGAAGCAGATTCGGATTTTGTTTTAAATATCTAAACGCAATGAACTTGCGTTGGGGTCCTAGAAAGTTATAGTCTAGGTCAAAACAAAACTAATGACCTAATACCTATAACCATTGGCTCTGATACCAACTCTTCTGTCACACCCCGACCACGTAAAACAACAAACCATGGCAGAAACGTCGGGGAATGTTGTAACAGAATTATTGTTTCAAACCATGGATACAAAGAGTTTCGTTTTATTAAATATTAAACATTGTCTTAAAGTTAAACAAGCAAGTCAAACATAGTCTATCATTGTTATTAAATCACTAAGGCCTCGTCCAGTCCTAAGTGAGCATGCATCCTATTCGCAATCAACATTAAGCAACATCACCCGAAACATAAGTAAAAACAAAGTCAGCAAAGAAATGCTGGCGAGCACATAGTTTTTGTGTGAGTGTTAGATTCATGGCTCGTAGAAATATCTCATACAACTTCGTTAATCGATATTTGAAACCTTGTTTTGTAAAATGTTTGTATTGTAAAATGAATAACCAAGTCAAAACAGATTGGTTATAATTTATAAACCTCGATGCCATGAATCTTAACCCAAAACATTTGTTTATGTAAACCAAATCATAAATCGTTCTCGTAATAAAACTCGTATGGTTTATATAGTTTCGTAAACATCGTTGTGTGACATCGTTTAACTCGTTCTCGTTATAGATCATCGTTCATTTGTTTAAATCGTTCATAATCGTTTAATCATTCAAAATCGTACAATCGTTTAATATCGTTCTCGTTCCAATCGTTCTCATTTTAATTGTGAAAAACTACTTTTGGTCATCTCGCTAATAACATTCAAACCTTCGTGACTCGTTCATCGTTCAACTCGTATTAACAAACCACCAAAGGGTAAGTTAACAATCATCAGGTTCAGTCATTACCCACATAACCCACACATAACCATGGGTGCAGTCTGATAACGGCACTTGTCAGATCCTATGGTACTATAACCTAATACTGGTCGGTTCGGCCAAAATTAACGAATGTCATTCGTTATGTAACTACAACCAACAAGTTCGTTCACATTGTCGAAATCGTTATTGATTTAGTATAAACCATCTTAATCGTTTTTGAAATCATCGTAAAATATCGAAATCGTTTTGATACATATGAATCACCCCAAAACAATCGAAAACATGTAAAAGAGGGGATCTATGTACTCACCTTTGGGTGCGTTTTTATATGTTAACACAATCCCTCAAATTGTTTATTCGTCCTAAATTAAATAAGAATGATTTAAAAATCAAAACTCACAAAAATACGTAAGTTTCTCCGATACTTAGAATTTTCACATAACTTTGAGATTTTCTCAAAAAGTTATTATTTTTTATTATATTGGTGTATTTATATATATATATGAGTTCACATATATATTTTAAAAAGCTTTGCGACTTGATCGATTTTATTGGTGACCCTCATCATGTTATAAGCAATATATCTACGATTTACGCGTCGTAATATATACTCAAATGTAACATGAAATAAATATCGTAATACACATAATCTTGTCAACACTAACACATCAACATACACACATTGTAAAACACATAGCACATTGTAACACATAAAATTTACCCATGAACAACCCATTCTAGTGTATGTCGAAAAACACTTATTTTAGCGATTCGGTAACATTTTTTGGGCGTCGGAAGTCACGTATGACTAACCAAAGACCAAGTAAACTTAATATAAGTTAAAATACTTACTTTTATAGCAAAAATATTAGATTACTTACTGATCTAAAACAGTTTTATAAAAATCCTCCGAAAAGGCGATTTTTGACCGTTTTACCGCATAGTTTTGCATCAAACGTTACCCGAACCATCCCAAATCGAAACGACTTGAATTTTTAACATAACCCATGTTATTTACTGAATAAAAAAGTGGTTATACTCATGATAGTGCAGGTCTTACATAAAGAACATAAGTCATGCAAATTTCACATAATTTACCACTTTTTAAGCTATATGTACAACATGCAAAGCTATCAAACCTATGTCAAAGTTTCATGCCATTATGATATACCAAATAATGTTATTTTTTTAGTGTTTATAACCTGTTCAAAAACATTTTTGTCATACCATCATTTTTTATCACTTTTTGAGCTTTAAATCAACATATTTTCACATGTACAGATGCCTAAAGCACACTATCATATCTTCATCTTTTACATGAACGAAATGCGTCCAAAATGCAACTTATTTATGTTTATTTGCTGATGTATTTGAACATTTATCATATCATGCATAAATCATTAAACACTTGCATTTTAACTATTATTCAAGAACAAGCGACAACTTAAACAAGTACTTAACAAGAAATCAAACATCAAAACTCATACACCCACATATATATGTACGGTCATACACACACACATATACATCACCATTTTTATTTTGTATCAAGACCCATTTCATTTTAGATTTCAAGTTTGTGAAAATTCCAAGATTCAAGAGAAACTTCAAATCATCAAGAACAACCAAGAATCAAGAGTATGATTTAAACATAAATGTTATACCTTCAAGATTCAAGTAAGTTGTTGGATGAGGTTTTGATGATATGGAGCTTGAAATCACTTGAAAGCACCTTAGAAACACCTTTGGATCTTCACACCAACTTGAATTTAGCTTGAAATGGTGCTTGATCTTCAAGAACAAAGTTGAAGGGTTGAATATGGTGAAGATGATGGTGGTTACGGTTTTGGGGAGGAGAGAAGGAGAAGGATTTGTGTGATCTTGTGTGATATGGAGTGATATGGTAGAAGATATAGAAGATTTTTAAAAGGGCATGCAACAACAAGTGTCAAAACAAGATCAAATGAAATATTTGCAAGATCTAGCAAAAATTTGGTGGGGTCCCCATATATTGTAACCGTAAATTTGAGAGGGGGGCGGGGTTAAATGTAAATTTGTTGGTAAAAATAGATAAAATAGGTGTTTAACTGAATACCGGGTATTTTATCTAGCGTTTAAGTCCCGGTTTATGGCGTTCTAAATTATTTTTATTATTCTATAAAAATAAACTCGTCAAAATATTACTGAAATAAATTTCAGTTGCCAAGACTGGCTGCGTTGTCTGCGTTTTGCAGTAGAAGCATTGTGTTACGCAGTAACACGCGGTACGCGCTTTAAACTTGAAAAATAACGTTTTTAAGCGTTTTAATTTATTTTTCAACATGGACCTGATTAAAAATAAAATTTTAATCATAACATATTATTTTCAGGATTTAAATATTTTCCGGGCGGTCACCAACGTTCGTTTCGCAGTTTTGTCGTAAATAGTTCTTTAGTTCAAATAAACATGTTTTTGCCATACCGAATCCTTTGAAACTTATTTCTAAGTTATGTAAAGGATATTTATGGTATGTTTGGCGTACGTCATAGTTCCGGAGTGTACGTCGCGTTAAACTGATTGCGTTTACGCACCAGTTTGCGTATAACCTTCCAGAAAGCGATTTAAAGCTTGAAATCGGAATCGAATCAAATCGTAAAATCATCAAACACTATAACACATATAATAACACCAAAGCACATTGTTTTATTGATAATCAACATTGTTTTACATTATACGATGATTACAGAACACAGTTGTCACAATACTACAGCCTCAATTTAAAACCTTATTGTTATGATCAAAATACGCATAAGCCCTTTGTTTGATTTGTAATTTTATTTGTCTATATGTCACTATACCGGCTGAACATATTCTTAGAAACATACAAAATCAAACTAATGAGGAAAATTAATTAATAGTTAGTCATTCATAGTACGATATGCAGTTGCGCAGGGCCATCAATTAAAACCCGTTTCTTTTATGAGCTCTCTTAATAAGACTTATGGGTAATAGCCCTTCTGTTATAGGATCCTTAAGCATATCATGAATGTATTCGATACAAAGATTTAGTTTCCTCAATTCGTTCACAAACGAATATTTATTGTGTATCGAAATTTAATGCAGCACCTCTCGAACTGTTACTGTTCAAGGAGACATGGTAGCTGAATTTATCACAATAAGTCTTCAATGTATAATTTATATGGAGTTAATAAACTTATGAGTCCACTGATAAATTCCCAACAACATTTAGTGACTATATTTTGTCGTTATAACTTAGGTTGTTGTTATCAGTTTATTATGACTCCTCCATGAGATAGGTTTTGTCTGCTGACAAAAAGATATACCCGAAGTTACATTTTGTCATCTTTGAATATTACAAAGTTAGAGTAATCAACCGGTTTGAGTTCTCACTTCTTTTTTAAATTATAGCCTCTCGTTTCTTTTAAAGATATTGTAGTACTCTATTAGATGCTTCACATTAATCTAGACATATCTAATGTGTTGCAATGTGAGTAATATCTAAACGAGTATAGACTTGAACTTATATAAGGCTTCTAATTAATGAAGCGTAAGGAAATAATCTCATTTATCCTATTATCCTCTAAAGGAGAGCAGTATTGTTTGCTACATGTGTAAGGACCCATATAAGGTTAAACTTATGGAACAAAACTAATGTCCCATTGGGTCTATCTCGGTATGTTATGATATCTATCACGTAAGAGATATCTCTGAGATCTATTATATCAAAGTTTGTGTTCACAATGCTTTGACTTATGTAACATATACTTGTCAAAAGAATATCATCTATAGAGACACGTTTATCTTAGTTGCTCCCACTCATTTTGAGGTAGGTACATTAATCCACTTGGTTCTTGATGAAAATAATTGCGTTAAGATTTCATCACATTATGATGTTTGCATTAACCCATACATGGATTTTATTGGCTTACAAACAAAGTGTTCTTTAACCTTCAGTTTGGAACTTTCAGGTTTTCTTATGAAGATGTAAATATGTCAGCCAAATGTTAGGGAAAATTGTTTTAATGTTCATCTAATATAGCTTTCAATTGTTATAAGCTACTAGAACAGTGATGATCCTCAAAGAAATCTTCTGTTAGATATGTAAGGAAGATACTTTAATAATTTATCTCTTCCTGAGTATAACTTTTGACAATCAATCATGCTTCTTTGTGTCTTAACGTTTATATCAAGATTTGGTTTAGTTATGAACACTCTAAGGTAATTCAATCAAATCACAATCGTTATACGAACACATAAAATCAGTTTTACTAGAAAAGGTTTTATTCCATTTAGAAGATTGATTAACGCTAATGGCTTAATTGAAAGAGATTGGATCATTGAACTTTTCCAAAATCCATTTCAACTTCAATTAGGGAGGTTATGTAATCATCAAAGTTAATAGGCTTTTAAACTTAGATAGCCTCCTGAGTTGATTATTGGGTTTTATTAAAAGTTTCAGTTTTATGGATTAACTCTTGGTTAGGTTGCTATCGTTTTCAGTATTCTAAGTGTGTAAGAGTTGATGCAGTATGGTGTACAAGAGGTGTAATCGGAGTTAAATTCAGAGTAAAATTTAGTGACTCACTTCCCCCCACCTCTTGTATTCCTTGCAAGTCATGATAAAGACTTTTACTGCTTCCACTGATGTAACGCCCTGCGTTTTCATACTTTCCATATTTAGAAACCATTGCTTGAAATTCTATTTTTTTGGAAATCTTGTATTCCTTGTAATCGTATTGCGTTGTATCGTTGTAAAATCCGAGACTTTGATCGTAATGAAACGAATCTTTTATACATCGTTTATACATGTTTATACATTGATATGTGCACTCGTTTGATACATGGTTCGTAATTCGTATAAACGTAAGCTTACCTCGTAAACAATGATCGTGTATTCGTAATCCTTAAATCTTCATACATTTAAACACTTAGCTATTCGATTATAAGATTAAGTTGCATGTTTTTTTTTCACTTGATCATACCAAACTATAAACCATACATACTTGTTACATTTCATGTGTTATACACACCTATGTTATCACACTTTTTGCTAAATTAAAACATGTCATTTATGCATTTTGGACCTTGTTACAAGTGTCACACCCCGATATTTCCATGTATTACCGGTGGGCCCGGTGGGGAGTATCATGACGTAGTTGATATCATCATAGTCAAACAACACAATTTTAAATGCATAGCGGAAGCAAAAGATGAATCACATTACAAACCGAATAAAAAGTAATATCAAAGTATTACAAACGGACTGTAAAGGATCCACAGGCGGATCAAATAAAAAGGAAACATAGTTCATCAGATTTAAAATGCATCCAAGCTTGCAAGACTCTTATTGATGCTAAGGAGAGGCCAGCCTATTTCGATTAGTACCTGCACTTAGCCTTTTTGGGGAAATACGTCAGTTTACACTTGTAAATACAATTAACTGACTCATTTTGAAAAAGGTTTAGAAAAATTGATTTGAATGCACAAGGCACAAAACATTTTATAACTTGGGATAATTATTTATATATAAACTTGTAAAAGAATTACATGTTTCTTATACGTTCAGTAGCCCGGGTTGACACCGGGTTAAAGATTAATAGACACACCACATGATATAGTCCCGCGGTGAGTTATTCTCGAAACCGGCGGTTATACCTTTTTATTTATATATGCACAGGCGGGTGTATGCCTACACCCCGTGCTTAGGTCGTGGCCATTTCTATGAATGATGCCAAGGATATCCGGGACATGGTCATTAACCCCCCAAAGGCTTTAAGCAAACAAAACAGTTTAAACGGGTCATCTTAATGAATTAACCTTATTATGATTAACAATTCAATGCCCGACCAAGCGGTATTTTATATACCGTACCCCAAGCCCGTATAAGGGAAAATAAGTTAAAAGTATTTACCTGAGCAAGTATAATTCACAAACAACAAGTGCAAGTAGCTTTTACCGGGTCTCCTAATCTGGAACGAAGGTTTTTAATAACCTATTAGATTCCTAACGGGTCTTTAATTAAGCCTAAACTTAGACCGGTTAGTTTTAAAGGAAGATACGGTTCAAACGCACGATTAAGCGAAGACCGGAAAGAATGTGATTTAGACCCGACAAGTTTGAAGACTTGTATAATATGGGTAAACTAAACACATTCTGGATTTTGAGACAAAAACGATAAGGTTTGACCCGTTTCGGTCAATTTATGCAAACTAGTTACATAAACCGAACCGAACGCGAAAAATGCATAACGGGTAACCATAAGAGTCATATACAGGTTTCCTAAGTTAATATGCCTTAAACATGTTGTGACATCAGTGAGATATCTTCTATTATGCCCAAAATGGATTTTAACTCAAATTATGCCCCGTAGGGGTATTTTGGTCATTTAAAAGGTTATAAAAGAGATTTAATATAAATCTGAGTTTTAGGTCTGATATAATCAGTAAATATACTTAATTTAATAGGTTATAACAGTAGGGTATTACATATATGTGAAATTTACCATTTATAACCAAACTATGCGCCGAAGGGCATTTTGGTAATTTCACCTAAGGTTTAAAGGTCAAATCTGGAAATCTGAGTTTAAAACTTTTGCTTACTGCTAAAGTATAATAATTTACTTAAAATATCAGTAGGTATCAAGTCTTATATATTTATAATAGTTTTAATACATACTATGCGTTTAAAACGCGTAAAAAGGCGGTTTTAAGCGATTTCCGGGTTTTATAATGAAAGCTGACATTTTTATTATTCCAGAAAGGTTAAAGTATTCTATTTATCATATTAGATCAGTAGAAAAAGGTTTGGTATCAAACGGATTTGTAAAACTCATTTTATAGGCCAAAAGGGCAAAACCGACAATTACCGAATCAAAGCTATAACCCTATGTTATGCTCAGCCTAAAAATAAATAAAAATCTTCAAAAATCCCAAAATATTATATTACATCAGTGGGTAAAAATTTTGGTATCAAAAATTGGGTTTAGATAGGCTATATGCTAATTATGTCTTTTAATTAATAAAAAGCTTTTCATTTACGCTAATGAGCATAACTCCTAATCTAGACCTCAAACTGATGTCAAATTTTAGGGACAAGTTTATAAATCAGTAACTAAGGTTTCTATTCTTTTACATTTTCAAAAATCACATTTTAAGGTCATATGGGCATAATAGTCAATATTTAAGCATTTAACGGAAACATGCATATGAATCGGATAACTAATGAACCAAGTTGTATAATCACAGAGGGTTATACTAACATGAAACATGGTCCTAATAAAGCTCTAAGGCATTTCTAAACTATGCTCTAATGGGTCAAAACTGAAAGTCAAAGCAAAAGTCTACTTTTGCGATTTTCGGTTCCGAACCGAGCTTAAACTGAAAATTGTCGGGTTGAACATGTTTAGACATGTTCTTACATTAATTACCAAGTTATATAAGTGATAAAATAGGTTGCATGGCTTCTACATTGTTAATTATGTGTTTATGCGAAAAATTGTTTTTTGTTGACTTTTTATAATTTACTTTGACCCGACAATTGACCTAGTTAGAGGGGGAATCAGAGGGTACCCTTGTAAGGGTTTATTACCCACATCATTACCAACTCATAGGTACTTTCAATTTGAGATTTGACTGGACAAATTGTGAATAATCACGAAGTCAAACCTTAATTACAACGGTTTGACTTTAAGCTAATTAACTAAGTAAAACTGAATTAAGGAAGGTTAAGAACACTTACTGAGGTCCTATGCACGACTAAGAATCCCTAGGAAGTGTACTTGAGCTCCAGGAATCTCCAGAAGTTGAGTTGTGAGAGTTTTGAAATGCAAGTGCCCAAATGGTTACAAGTGAGCTTCTATATATATGAGTTTTAATCACATATGATCATGCCATGCAAGTCTACAAGTGTTATGAGATCAGTACAAGTGCCCCTATTGCATGTAATACCATTGGAGGAGTCCCTGGTATGCAAAACAAGGCCCTTAAGTCAGTTACACTAGCTGAACTGGCAGTTGTGCTTGTTTTCTTTCGCTGTAGGTGCCACGCGGCCCGCGTAAGGACCCTTAAGGTCTTACGCGGCCGGTATGAGGGCCAGGAACAAGTTAAACAAGTTTCATTTATTACATTTTGGCCCCTGATCCTTTTCAAACGTGGTTCTAACTTTATTTCTTGCATTTTCAACCCTCTAACTTGACTTTTAAGGGCTCCAAGACATAACCAAACATTGTTAAGTCCTTGGTTAACTTTATGCTCACCCTAAAAGTCATAAATTTCAACGTTGACGCTTTTAACCGCTCGTATACGAATGTTATCATAACTTTCTTATACTTTATCGAAACCTTGTGAAATTTTTATCACTTATTCTAGTGAGTATAATTTATCGTTACAAAGCTTCGGGTTTGCTAAAAGGTCACTCAGAGGTATACTTTAAAAATGTTGACACATTTAACCCCTGTAGTTTGTAATCTCTCACTTTCTTCCATAATTAGCTTCGTATGATCCATAATGCATCCGTTTAAGGGTATAAACATCGTGTAGGGTTATTGTAAAGTATATTTATCCGGTGTTGACATTTTGAATCCTTTTATTCACATACTTTCTTTGTTTGTCAACTTTAGTCCCTTTAAAGTAATTCTTTACACGTTTAAAGCTCATGACACGTGTCGACATATTATTGTACATAAATTTACGAGGTGTTACAACAAGTTACATATATACTAGAAACCATGTAACACTTTATTAAAAATCAAATATATACCTTCTAATGTCAAAAAAAATAAAATAAAAATTTTAGGGCTGTTAACAGCCTGGCATCAGCCCACTTAATTTCCTTGTTTTGAGTTATTTAGCCCACTAAACACTTCCAAAGCCCAACCCAATGAAACCCTAATCCATCCCCTATATAACCCAAGCCTCCTCCAAGCATTTTTCACTTTCTAAACACTATCCATTCACTCTCAAACACTCCAAACCGTAGCTGATTGAAGAAGTTCGAGCAGATTTATACCACTTCACTAAAGTGAGCATAACTCACTCAATTCTTATCCGATTCACTCGATTATTTTTCCTACTACTTTGTATTGACCTTAGCTACGTTTCCATGGGTTTTCCCTAGAAAACCAGAGCCTGGGATGTTGCCAAAAGGGCTCCAAAGTGGACTAATTTTTCTGTTCTTGTTTCAAACTTTGATAAACTTGTTTAAACTTGAGGAAACTCATCTCAAACCTATGTCCTTATGCTTATAACCACTTCTATGGTTAGTTAGGATTAAAAACAAGGTTGAGACATTCAAAATCAGAGGTATAAACCTCACAAACTGTCACACCCCCAAATTCCACCAGCGGAGTATAGGAGGCGTGACATGACCAGGATCAAGCCACCAATCATATTGAACAATGTAATTAATTAAATAAAGACCAACCACACAATATAATTGGTGTCCAAAACAAATCAAGTAAGTTCAAGTTATCAGTGGAAGCATAAAGTTTAAAACCCAAGCATAAGTTTAAAAGTTCAAATGTTTAACATGGAACTCAACAGGTCATGTCCCACAATGACCTCTCCTTCTCGTGCATGCTCCATCTAAGCACCTAACGACCTGCAAGGCATGTAACAACGATTCAACAACAAAGTTGAGCGAGTTCATAGTTGGTTGTCCATTTTAAAGTTGTTCCAAAAACCATAAGTTCCTTCAAAAACCAGGAGTTAATCAGTTCTTTGTTTCCCAAACCATAACCAGTAGGGGCTACCCCATGTTAACCACTAGACCCGTTACCATTTCGACAACTAACTGGAATCATGTTTATGTGCCCTACGTCAATGTCTATCATCATTGACTAAGTGCCCAGATCCATTAGTCCACTCCCATCCTCTGCGGCACGGTGTGAGGCTTGTCAAACCTAATAGCGCTATTTAACTAATGACCCGCTCACCATTGGCCCGGCGATTAAGTCGATATAAAAATGAGGGACTTCATGATAGAGTTTTGTCTAGTAAGTTATATGTTGTCATCCTTCTTACGGAGGATGGAGGTACGTAATCTACCCAAGGAGAATACGAAGGTTTAATGTTGTCATCCTTCCCATGGAGGATGGAGGTACATATTCTACCCAAGGAGAATATGTAGATTCTGTTTTAGTTTCTTAACCCATTCCCAAACCACCGGGAATCTCATGCCTTGTAGAAAGTGTGAACTCACCTTGGTTTGCTCGGTTTGTTAAGTTACTTGTTCGCAATTAATCAGTCAAAGCCTATAGTTTTCATGTATACATAGTTAGTTTATGTTCGCATGGTACACATATAAGTTCATAATCACAGTGTGCATTTAGAATCACAGTCACTACACAACACATAACAGTTATTCAATCCCATGCAAAACCAGTCTTCACTATCATCAATAACAGATAACAACATAGTTATTTATTATCTTAAGTGTTCTAAACTACAGTCTGTTGTGACTACTCACAGGGCGGCGAAACTCCAAACGGCGAAACTTATAGAGTTTCGTCGAGATGCTAAGTGGCGAAACTTATAGAGTTTCATCGAGTTAACATGTGACAAAACACTTCAGGTTTCGTCAAGATATAGTGTGGCGAAACATCTCATGTTTCGTTACTCCTCATCAGTTAATGAAACACAGATTCACATGGTTACAGTTTCACGATTCCTAGATCTCTAATCATCCACAACAATTCCAATTATGATCATGCATAATAGATGACATAACATACATACTGCAAACAGAATTATCAAGTCCATATAGTGAATCATGAATGAATACGAGACATCACATTCTCAACCTTCATGTTCTCGTCTACTTGATTAAACAATAACTAATAAAACCCTAGTTAACACAGAATCACAATCATCAATACTAAGCAGTGGTCATAACGGAAACGATCACAAGCATCAGATCTAGTCTAATAGATTAGCAACAGACATCAAACCCTAATTGATCCCATATGAGAGCACAGTTTCTAATAAACCCCTATGTTCACAATAGATCACAATTAACACATAACAATCATCAACAATGAATCAAGCAGATTAAGTCGGGTAATCTAATCACATACTAACCGGTTGCAAGATGAGATAAGCAAGAACTTCGAGAGGAATGATGAATGACGATTACCGTCAAGTGCAAAGGAGAGTCTAGGGTTTCGCAACTTATGATTCTCGCTCAATATAACATCAGTGGAACAGGGCTTACTTGGGCCGAAGTCCCATCTCGGTGAAACACTCCTGTTTCGTCGGGTACAATATGTGGCGAAACACTCATGTTTCGTCGAGATGTGTATGACGAAACCCCTAGGTTTCGTCGAGTAAGAGTTGTGATGAAACTTCATATGTTTCTTCATATAAAAATAACACACACCAATATATGTCAAACAGTGCACAGTTTATTATTTAACCCAATCTATAATACATCAAACATATACCAAACATGAACAAGTTACAATACAAACGAATTACAAAAACATGACTGTAAACAAGTAACGTGTCGAGGAAAGACCTTGAAAACTCGAGTTGTCACACAAACTTTCTGTTTTGTTCAAGGGTTTTAACCCACAAGTGATGCTCAAGTTCAAGACTTGATGATTGTGTGATTTAGGATTAGCTTGGGCTAACCTACTTGAAAATCCACACATTGCTTGATGTTTTCTCATAGATTAGTTGTTCATATTGTATTGTTTCTTGTAAGTTCATGACCCTCCTTGTTGTTCATAACAACAAGTGTAGTGGTAAACAATAGAGGTACCTAAATGGAAGCTTTGTTCTTCCTACCTCATGTACGAATTCCATGATACTTAGAGGTGCCTAAATGAAGACTTTAATCTTCTACCTCATGCTTGACTTATATGATGTAATATACACTATGTAATACTTATGTAACAACCAAATAATCGAACTCTTGGTGATGAAGTAATGGACATTCGTCAAGCTAGTAGATTGTATCATCTTAGGCCTTGACAACTTGTCACGATTCTAATGGAACTTTGTTCCATGAAAACATTAAAACTCTTTTAGAGTTTCATAGTGTCAAGAACAAGTGTCATAGGTGTTAGATGATTATTTTCATATGTCTATTTTTCATGTTATTTAAACTCCAAATCCCTAGAACCATATGTAAACACCTCTTAAACTCCAAATCGAACACATTCAACTTCCTAGTCTCAACAACTTCGTCACATGGGATAATCGGAAAGCATATGTAACTTTGTGAGTACACTTGACCCATTTTCCTTTTAATACACTTTGGGTGCAACATGTTTTACTTGTTAAAATGCACGATTCACAAACATGCTTTTATTCGTTCAATCCTTATACATGCTTTGCTATGCTTAGGTTCATGCTAGAATACATACTACTTGTTAACTCGGCTTAACAATTATAGCGCTATAGGAGTAGCACACCACCCGACGGGGTTTTGTTGAGTCTTTATTCTATAACGGTCTCGTCACTTTTGTGTCGAGGGATGCTAAAACTAGTGGACACTAGAGTTGACATATTGTTATGCATGATAAATTGACTTTGTATACCAATTGCTATGTTGGATTGAAAATACCTTTTTATACATATGCCATGAGTCTAAAACTAGTGTACTCGCCAATACCTTTGTATTGAACTATGCTTTTAAAACATGTTGCAGGTTTAGCGATGATGTTGATGATGCATGGAATCTAGTAGGATGCTTAGATACACACTTTAAATTTTGTATTTTATTTGTATTGTATTTCATTATTCATGTTGAATTTGTTTCAAATCCTTGTAATTGACTCTTTAGAAATGAAATGAAAATTTATCATTTAAATACTTGTCACAAATAGTATTATGAAGTCTCTTGCAATCTATTTCATCTAACTCCGATGTTTCCACCATCGGTTGGGGTCTGACAGATTGGTATCAGTCTATCAGAGCCATAACTATAGGGAATTAGGAAAATTGCCATGCTTTTGACCTAGTCTATAGTTAAGCAACAAAATTCGACCATACTTGCTTCACATGCTACTTTTATGAAATATATTTACATGTTATTCTTGAAATGTCTTTTACGTGTTATTTTCTTAAAATGCTTTATGTGCTTATACTTGTTATTATTATTTTGAACATACGTCTTTTACTTATTTATACTAAATTCGAAACCACTTGTAATACACAAACGAGACGACTTCACCAAAATAAGCGTGAAACCCACAATTTGGTGAAAGACTCTCAATCCACCTATTCTTTTTACACGAAATTCGCCACCAAGTTAGGAGTGAGATCCTCACCTTGATGGAGAATTTCTGCTTTCAAATTCTAGTGGACCCTCGTCAAAGTGTTGAAATTAAATTTTGACCCGACAAGTACCAACCACACTTAGGATACGAAATCGTCAAGTTAGAGGTGAAACTCGCACCTTGTCGACTAGTTCCACTCCTTGATTTTTTCATAAATCTCGCCAAGTCTCGAAATTTCGATTGATTTGGGACATGTAGTAACCAGAAGGGTAAATACCGTTAACCGATTTATCGGCGAGAGTATTCCACCTATTAGGCCAAATCATGCTCCTCAAATTCGAAAGACTTTTCGACCACTTTGGTTAGTCAAAGTTCCGTTTTGGAACCATCCCAAATTTTAATCAAACATGTGTTTCTATTATTTATTTTACACGATGCAATCTTTCAAATTCGAATGTACTTTCGATATTTTCTTCTCACACACACATCATACTAAATCTTTTTCATACATTTATACCTATGCATGATTTCAAAACGTCACTCAATTTTGTTTACATTCTTCATAATGCCAAAATGGAGACATATCATTGAGTTAGGAGTGAATCTTGACGATTAACTCCACTCCTTCTTTTCTTAAAACGACCTCACCAACGAGTTATGGGTGATTCCCTTACCTAGGTGATCGTTACCAAAACTTTCCTTCAAAATACTTTATCAAGCAAACACAATCATGTTTCATACCTAAATCATTTATCATTTATCGAAATACCCACTTATATCAATTCCAAAATACATTGTTTTATCAAACGTACTTCTTATCCTACAATCTATTTTCACATAACTCACATACACGAAATTCTTAATCATACCTTAAAATGTTTTATTTCCTGAATTTCAAAACTGTACGAAATGCTACCTATCAATTTAATCGGTCCAATGAATCTCTGGCCCATGAACTTCATATTCAACTTAATCACTAAAACCCGCACCAGTTATATCATCATACTAGAGACTTCCATTCTTAATCGAAATCAAACCAACATTTCTCAATTACTTATAAGATCTTATAGATGTTATATGATCGTTTTACCAAATACTCTTTTCAACATCAACAAATCATTTGTTAAAACTTTTAACAATCACTAAGTCCTTTTGCTAAATTTCTTTTCTAAGGATCCTTGTTTTCACAAGAACCTCCTAAATTCATAATTTCTTGTTTGATGAAATGAACTTACTTTTTATCGAAAACCTTTTTCCTACACCAATTTACAAAACACGTGGGCAAGAAGACTTCATGGGGACCGACCATCTTCAGATTACGTAAACTCTTTTAAAACAAAAGTAGCATTTCCATTCATTACAAAATACATTATGCTTAACCAATGAGTACTTTATATCCTCTTACATATACAAACTATATTCTACCCTTCAAATCAAGCTCAATCTAATTTTGATTTGATAAACTCAACGTTTCGTTTAAAAAACTATACATGCATATCATCGTACACATTTTAGTCGATATCTCGCGATAACATCATTCATATCGTTCGTATTTACATACTCAACCTTTTGAATGCTTTTATACGCTTAAATCTGCTATGTCCCAACGTACACTATATACGTAAATTTTATTATTCGTACCTACACTTATACGCATACGTTTTATGCTTATACTTATACTCATACTACTCGTACATTTTATGTTTATACTCATACTTACGTGCATATTCATACTTAAACTTATACTTATGCTCATACTTTCATTCATACTCATGATTCATACATTCGTACCCGTACGCGAGCGTAATCTGAGTGATTCGCTTACGTGGGTCCCATACATACTTAAGCATGGACTTGCTTATATACTATATTCTTATACGTACACATTCTTATTTTTAAATTATGTATACCCTGATTAATACACAACTAGTACAAGCTATGCGGATCATGCGATGATCAAAATAATCGTAGGTGCACACGGGATTATAGTGATAGGCGTATGAAAACCATAGAGCGTACTACTGTGCATGGTAAGACACGGAACGTAACATGACACCGAATAACGAGACGGACATAACATGGTGGATACGCCACTGGTACTTCCTATATATAAGTGTTTTCACCATGTTACCAAACTTTCGTAAAGCGTGCCATGAGAAATTCAGTGTTTTGCAGACCTTTTGACCTAATACAAACTTTAGACAACTCACAAACGCATTATATCTGATTATCCATGACGAGACTTCATCTTTAACACGCTACTTTCGTCTATCTAATACTCATATCATTCATATACTTGCATTCATTTAGAGTCAATCGTTCGCCCCATACTCCTATTATTCTCCATTATCCTTTCTTTCATACGAACCCCGTTCACAATCAAGCTTGTTTAAACATTCAAATCCTAACTTATCTCATTACCTTTAAAACCGTCTTCCTATTCTTTATTCTTGTGTAAATGTACTTAGTATATCTTTAACGCTTTATTCAAAGTACCAAACCTTTTCTTTCCTCTCAATAAACAATTTTTACGAAAGTGTGATTTTTATACTATCCTTAAAACTTCCCCTGTAAACTACCCCACTTTCCAACAAAATATAAACCGTTTGTCAAAATCTTCCTTCTTAATACATCCCATTTTTAATACATCTCCAATTTAAGTTATCCAAACTTTTTTAGACTCACTTTACCTATATACGCACCTACACGTTTTCAACTATGTTTGGTACCTCAAATTGTTTTAGACAACGAACTCCCTTGAAAATTTACCTTGTCGTTCTCCAAAGTTTCGTACTTTTCAAACCGTTTCAAAATTTACAAGACTCAATTTTTGCCAAAACTTTTTCAAGTCTTCCTCTTGAATAAATTTCGGGACGAAATTTCCTAAAGGAAGGGAGACTTTAACGCCCTGCGTTTTCATACTTTCCATATTTAGAAACCATTGCTTGAAATTCTATTTTTTTTGGAAATCTTGTATTCCTTGTAATCGTATTTCGTTGTATCGTCGTAAAATCCGAGACTTTGATCGTAATGAAACAAATCTTTTATAAATCGTTTATACATGTTTATACATTGATATGTGCACTCGTTTGATACATGGTTCGTAATTCGTATAAACGTAAGCTTAACTCGTAAACAATGATCGTGCATTCGTAATCCTTAAATCTTCATACATTTAAACACTTAGTTATTCGATTATAAGTTTAAGTTGTATGTTTTTTTCACTTGATCATACCAAACTATAAACGATACATACTTGTTACATTTCATGTGTTATACACACCTATGTTATCACACTTTTTGCTAAATTAAAACATGTCATTTATGCATTTTGGACCTTGTTACAAGTTACATACATACTAGACACCATGTAACACTTTATTAAACATCAAATATATACCTTCTAATGTCAAAAAAATAAAATAAAATAAAAATTTTAGGGCTGTTAACAGCCTTGCATCAGCCCACTTAATTTCCTTATTTTGAGTTATTTAGCCCACTAAACACTTCCAAAGCCCAACCCAATGAAACCCTAATCCATCCCCTATATAACCCAAGCCTCCTCCAAACATTTTTCACTTTCTAAACACTATCCATTCACTCTCAAACACTCCAAACCGTAGTTGATTGCAGAAGTTCGATTAGATTTATACCAGTTCACTAAATTGAGCATAACTCACTCAATTCTTATCCGATTCACTCGATTCTTTTTCCTACTACTTTGTATTGATCTTGGATACGTTTTCATGGGTTTTCCCTGGAAAACCAGAACCTGGGATGTTGCCAAAAGGGCTCCAAAGTGGACTGATTTTTCTGTTCTTGTTTCAAACTTTGATAAACTTGTTTAAACTTGAGGAAACTCATCTCAATCCTATGTCCTTATGCTTATAACCACTTCTATGGTTAGTTAGGCTTAAAAACAAGGTTGAGACATTCAAAATCAGAGGTATAAACCTCACAAACTTTCTATTTTGTTCAAGGGTTTTAACCCACAACTGATGCTCAAGTTCAAGACTTGATGATTGTGTGATTTAGGATTAGCTTGGGCTAACCTACTTGAAAATCCACACATTGCTTGATGTTTTCTCATAGATTAGTTGTTCATATTCTATTGTTTCTTGTAAGTTCATGACCCTCCTTGTTGTTCATAACAACAAGTGTAGTGGTGAACAATAGAGGTACCTAAAGGGAAGCTTTGTTCTTCCTACCTCATGTATGAATTCCATGATACTTAGAGGTGCCTAAATGAAGACTTTAATCTTCTACCTCATGCTTGACTTATATGATGTAATATACACTATGTAATACTTATGTAACAACCAAATAATCGAACTCTTGGTGATGAACTAATGGACATTCGTCAAGCTAGTAGATTGTATCATCTTAGGCCTTGACAACTTGTCACGATTCTAATGGAAATTTGTTCCATGAAAACATTTAAACTCTTTTAGAGTTTCATAGTGTCAAGAAAAAGTGTCATAGGTGTTAGATGATTATTTTCATATGTTTATTTTTCATGTTATTTAAACTCCAAATCCTTAGAACCATATGTAAACACCTCTTAAACTCCAAATCGAACACATTCAACTTCCTAGTCTCAACAACTTCGTCACATGGGATAATCGGAAAGCATATGCAACTTTGTGAGTACACTTGACCCATTTTCCTTTTAATACACTTTGGGTGCAACATGTTTTACTTGTTAAAATGCATGATTCACAAACATGCTTTTATTCGTTCAATCCTTATACATGCTTTGCTATGCTTAGGTTCATGCTAGAATACATACTACTTGTTAACTCGACTTAACAATTATAGCACTATAGGAGTAGCACACCACCCGACGGGGTTTTGTTGAGTCTTTATTCTATAACGGTCTTGTCACTTTTGTGTCGAGGGATGCTAAATACTAGTGGACACTAGAGTTGACATATTGTTATGCATGATAGATTGACCTTGTATACCAATTCCTATGTTGGATTGAAAATACCTTTTTATACATATGCCATGAGTCTAAAACTAGTGTACTCGCCAATACCTTTGTATTGAACTATGCTTTTAAAACATGTTGCAGGTTTAGCGATGATGTTGATGATGCATGGAATCTAGTAGGATGCTTAGATACACACTTTAAATTTTGTATTTTATTTGTATTGTATTTCATTATTCATGTTGAATTTGTTTCAAATCCTCGTAATTGACTCTTTAGAAATGAAATGAAAATTTATCATTTAAATACTTGTCACAAATAGTGTTATGAAGTCTCTTGCAATCTATTTCGTCTCACTCCGATGTTTCCGCCATCGGTTGGGGTGTGACAATTGACCTTAGAAATCTTTAGGAACTCAACATGCTTAGGGTCAATATTTAACGACCAACAGATTCTAATAGAGAAAACCAAATTAATGACGTTAGTCATTGTAGTTTCTCATGTTGAGGATTATGTTAGTTTAGGTAAGAAATCTAAGTGTGCCCACAATTAAGCAACAATGAAACTTTTGTAAGAGTAGCATTAGATTGTAAGGAGACAAGTTTTGATGGAACAGTGTCGTGATGGAGCAGTGTCTTGAACAAGTGGTGTAAATGGAAGTAATATGAAGTTTTCACTCCCCCACCTCTTGCAACTATTGCAAGTTATTATTAGGACACTTAATGCTCCCATTGATCTTTGATATCTCTAGACTGCTACAAGAGAAATTTCAATGAGGTACGTGACGTGGGAACCTATCATATATGTGGGAACCTATCATATATATGTCAGACTTTATTTGATTTCCTTAATGTCCAGATGTCATAAGAAACTTATGGACATATTTAATAGAAATCTTATTAATTATTTATATATAAATAGATTTCTTTTAAGACTGTGGGCCATATGTGACAAAATTTAGATACAAGTTGATAGTCTTTTAAATGATAAATGAGTTATGTTTGAATATTCCGTTTGGAATAAGGTCCACGAATATCAATGAATGACTTATGATGGACCCATACTTATTCCTTAAGCAAAGTCATATTTCGGGCTTTAGCGTCATGATTTAAAATCACTTAGAAAGAGATTAAATAAAAAAAATCATCCTCATTAACCATGTCATGATTTCTGATGAATTTCGGTTATAATGGATGAAATTTACAGGTCTCATTTTTCTTTTGTCAAATTCTCATTTGCATGATAACAAAAGTTGTGATCTAGTTCCATCTTAGTAATGTTTCTATCCAGATATTGAGAACAAATAATATGAGAGTTTAAGGTAAGTGTGACTTTATGTTGGCTATGCAAACCTCATAATCTTCATAACATAGCCTAGGTATTGATACTATATTCCGATTAATCTTCAGAATATCTAAGGTATCAAAAAGCGTTGTTAGAAGACCTCTTATTGTGGTTCTTATAGCCTTAACATTTAATTTTGTCACTAACTCTCATGTTAGTTATTTGTTGAGCTCTGGTAAGGAAATGTTTAGAACTAGAGTCAACTAATCATGTGTTAATTGGAATATTAAAATTAGCAGACTTAAATATCATTAGTAAGTGACTACCTAATTAACTTATTCAACTGTTCTTTTAAATAATGGATAGTCTCGTTGCTTATGCCTAGTCTAATGGCATAATTATGCAGTGAGATTCTCCCTTGAAGAACCTTAGAGTTGAAACTTTGTACTTGTATTTTTACTATGGACCTTAGAACTACCCTCTTTTAATGTTTCAGTGGTTGTAAGGTGAATAACATCTTATTTTCCAGTTTTAAACATATATTTCTTTGTACATATGTTGCTTATCAACACACTCATTTTCCTTTGGTACTTTTGTGTGACACCTGTGCTTGTGTAATCATTTTACAAACTCTGAACAGTTCAATTTTCAATAAAACAATGTATTTTGATCCCTATATTTGTTTAATTATGTTTGACAATCTCTCATTTCAATTCTTGTTTGATTTCAAACTCTAAATCGCTTTCTTGAAAGTTATACGCAAACTGATGCGTAAACGTAATCAGTTTAAAGCGAAGAACACTCCGAAACATCAAAATTAGCTTAACATACCTTAAATAACCTTTACATAACTTAGAAATAAGTTTTGAAGGGTTTGGTATGGCAAAAGCAAGTTTATTCGCTCGCAGGGACTAATTGCGACAAACTGCAAAAGTCTGCCGATTCGTATAGTAACGTACATTTCGAAACATGATCATAAGTTAAACATACCATAAATATCCCTTACATAGCTTAGGAATAGGCTTTGAGGGGTTCGGTATGCGAAAATAAACTTATTTGATCAACAGGGACTAAAAGCGTCAAAAAGTGCATAAGTTTGCATTTACACGCATATCTTACGTTCTGAACATATCCGGACATCCAAAAATTTTTGTAATCATTAAAATATTTTATTTTAGTGTTTGGAATGCTAAAATTTCATTCGTCGCGTAATTTGGATCGTTTTTCGCGTCTGTTCATGTTTCGTCGTAATTAACCGAATAACCTGATCGTACGACCAAACGAACCGACATCCGAGATCTTTTCAAGCATATTACATGTTCCCTATACTTTGACATCTTTATTGAGCCTTGGAAATGGGTTAACGGGGCTTAAACGCATCAAAAATGCACTAAATAGTGTGCAGGGACCTGTTTTGTAAAATTCTGAAACTAGCAGCCTAGCCGTAGCGCTGCGTGACGCCTAAGGGCTTTTGCTGTCGCGCGACACGACGGCCCTATCTAGGTAGAAACCTTGTTTCAGCAACTGGCTTGAATTTTAGGGTCTTTTATGCAAATTTTTCAATACTATGGACTTGTTTTATAGCATCCCATTGTATTAGAATCCATGTTCCACAAGTGTATGGCCAAGATTAAACCTCCTAACACTTGGAATGATCTCCTTGATCCAAACTTACTATAAATAGAAGTGGGTTTCTCATTCATTCTTCACACAAATTGATCAAATCTGCTCTAAGTTGAAGCTAAGGCTTCATACCTGAGTATTTTAGATCAATTCTTCCTAGCTTGGACCCTTTGTAAGCTTCTTTAATGCTTGTTCTTATATTTCAAGAACTAAAGTCAAACAGTATTTGACTTTCTGCTTTGACCAGTTTATGGTCAACACAAAGTTCGTTTGAACTTTGCAACGTGAGCGTAATCACGATGGTTATAGTCCCTTGTGACTATACCTACTGATTACCACGTTGATTAGTCGAAGTGACGAGTCAAAGTTTCGGTCAAAATAAGTGTTTATGCGTATTTTGCGACGAAGTTATTTTTGGGTATCAAAAACACTTTGTTTTGATATCAAACTTGTTTTCTGACTTAATTAAACATGTTTTAACATGTTTAACTCGTCACTCTTAGTCTAGTGCTTATATAGGGTCGTAAGTTAAGCGGTCTAAACAACCGCTTAGACTTTCGAACCCGACCCGTTTGGTCGATCTTTAGGATCCGACCAAACACATTTTGTGACCATAGTTGTATAGGGAATAATCTTCCGAGGTTATACATTATGGTCACTTCGTTTAGTTAGTTGTATGATAGGTAGTTTATATGCCTTAGGAAAATGACCAAAATGCCCTTTTTACGCATAATTTCATTTTAAGCATATGTAACCTAAATTTTTACATCTAAACTAATTAGGCAATGTTATTAGACATGTTGAGGCATATAATACTTGTCATAGGACTAGTTAGGTGGTCCGAACGCGGTTTGCATGAACGACGCGTTAAAGTAGCATAGACTACCTTAACGAATCGTAACGGGTCGTAAGCACTTAGGATAGGTTCCGATCTAGAATGTAGGCTTTGTTAAAACATCTTATATGAGTTCCAATACTCATTTGGTTTACGTAGTTACCTATATTAGGTCCGGTTTATTAACGTAGTTACCTATATTAGGTGCCGATTGATTCCGTGATCCTTCTAGCGTTACTTGGTTGTTATTTCAAGACTACTAAGCAATATCAAGTGAGTACATAGTCCCCTCTTTTATTTTTTTCAAATATTTTGTGGGTGATACACATGTGCCTACTTGTTACTTTCGTGCTTTTCATGCTTTCATGACATATACTCGCTATGTTCATTAATACGCATATAGTACATGATTTCATCTATGTTTTCGCTATGTATGTTTAATTAGCATGCTAGCACATTGATTTCATAACATTGATTTTTACATAACATGCTTACATTGGTTCCACATTGGTATGTTTAACGGGTCTAAAATACGTTCATTAACATTAATCATGCCGCTCGGTAGTATGTAGTGGTACCATAGGAATTGACAACTCCCATTCCTGGAATCCTAGGTTTTTTGGACGTAAGGAATGATAGAATCCGAAAACATTTTGATAAACCTTTAACTTGTTAAGGGTTTGTCCTTCAGTCTCAAGGCTTGGTTATATGCGATAAACATTACCACATAAATGTTCTTATCAGTAAAGCATTGATTTTACAAAATAGAACTTTTGACCTAAACTATGATTTATTCAAATACATTGTTTTGTACATTTTACATGCGGGGTTGAGTAAATTCTTTTATTCACCATGCATAACATTTGATTTCACATAACATTTGATTATACATTGACATTTTACATTATGAGATTGAGTAAACACTATTTATTCACCGTACATGATATTGTTGTTACTTGACATTTACTTTACAAGACATTTTTGGTGGTTTATTTATAAGTGATTTAAATAACGAAACATGTGTAATATGATAAACGCATGGTGGATACGCCGCTGGTACTTCCTATATATAAATGCCTTTATGATATTACATATTGTTGCGTTATCTAAACCACTTAGACAAAGACATGATACATTTTATACAAATGACACATTTACACAAGAAATTGGTTTACAAACGACATATTTTATACAAACTTATTTTACTTGGTTATTCATTTAAACTTACACCTTTCTTTTATAACACTTGATTTCCTTATCGAATTTCGTATGATTTATAAAAGAAAACACTTTTAATAAGATTCATGACTAACTTTTTGTTAAACATTTCTTTCAACTACAAGTCATGAATCCTTCATCAATAAAACTTATGTATCTCACATGCATTTTTATGCTGACGTACCTATTTTCACTTGTGTTTCAGGTGCTATCGTTAGATGATCATGATGCAAACATAGGATCGGATGAGGGCCTTAGTGACTTAAAACTATGAAAGACAGTTTAATTCATGTTATGCTTCTGTAATTTTCTAGACAATGTAAACATTTTAATTCAATAAAACAAAACTTCAACTACCATGTGTTATGAAACAATGATTCTGTTACTCCACTCCCTGACGTTTCCGCCGCGGTTGTTGTTTTACGCGGTCAGGGTGTGACAGAAAAGTTGGTATCAGAGCTCATGGTTATAGGGAATTAGGTTATTAGTAATGCTTTGACCTAGTCTATAACCTTCCTAGGACCCTAACACAAGATTCTTGTGTTTAGATCTTAAAACAATACCGTCACCTATCTTTAGGTGACAACCACAACAAGACACAAATTTCAAATCCGTTTTGAAATCCAATCATCTATTCTTAGATGATTTATAATAAGGTTTTGAACCTTCAAAGTTTTCAAAATCTCGTCAAAGTTTGGGTCTTATAATGTGAACACGTGCAATCTGGAAGGGTGGATGTCTGTATCCCGAGTTTTCTGTCTAAGGCTAGAGTGTTCGTACAAATTCACATAATCAGACCAGTCACTCTTACCTGGGAACTCTTGGGGTGAGTGTCCACTTATAGGCTAAAGCATGTCTTCACGATACATTAATATGAACCGCTTACTTTGATTAGTCACCGTGTCGTTTGTTTGTCTTAGGCAACAAACAAATGATCACAATCCTTATGCATTGTCGATATATTTAAAACATTCTGTTTTAATTATCCGATAACATCTCACTTGTTTCCTCCCATGTCTTCCATTATCTTTAGGATGCCTCTTCATCGCAACGACACTCAAATGTCCGAACTGGCTGCTACAATTGCCCAACAAATAGGCGTAGTACTCCAGAGGACCGTTGAATTAGCTGTTACCATGACTCGTCTCAAGGATGAAACCACTCGAGAGACACCAAAGGAAACAAAAGCCAAGCCTTCATGAAAATCAAGGAAGCGTAAAGCTTCAAAGAATCTTGCAGCGATTGCTCCAAATCAAGCGGGACCTAGCCAGGTGGCAACACCACCAGCTAAGAAGACATACAGAGGAAAAGCTCCTCTATACAATCAATGCAACCGTCATCATCCGAATCAAACACCATATCTCAAATGTACCTACTGTGGGCGATGGGCACATTTGGTCAAAACATGTCGTTTTGCTATCCAAAACAAAACTGTTGCAAATCCTACTGTTGTTCAAGCACCATACGAAGGAAAAGCCCCTTTGTGCAATTAATGTAACCTTCATCATTATGCCAGTGTCAAATGCCGAAAATGTTCGAACTGTGGACTTTTTGGTCATACGGTAAGAGTCTCTCATTCTGCCACTGCGCCAAACCAAGCTATTCAGAACCCTGTTCAACTTCAAGCAGATCCAGCAAAAGCTCGTTTTCCGCCTGGTACTTGTTACAACTGTGGCAAGATGGGTCATTTCAGGAACAAATGCCCAAAGCTTGTCAATGCAAATCCGACCCACGAATGAGCATTTGGCTGACTGGAAGATGATGCTGCTTTGAAATAACTAAAATCTTATTGTTTTTGTTTCTTTTGTTTCCTTGAACTCTGAAACAATTTGGTTGGTTTATAAATAAATCGTTGTTCACAATTCTGATGTACAAAAACATATGTAGTTACATATGTTTATGACATACCCCTACGATACCGACACCAAGGAACTGTGTTTTTTGCAAAACCAACTACTCTTATAGTTCCCCCATTCTTGTGATCGCTCACGAATTCCACGAAAATCCTAAGTACTCGTTTCATTCTAAGAAACGAAGTACAAGATACAAGTTACAATTATTGGACGATTACTCAAAGTATCACTTTAAATCCTTGCTTGGATAACTAAGGGTATTTTTTTTCAATCTCATGAGATATGTCTATGTCCATATCATTACATTCTGGGTTTCATAACGACATGCATAGTATATGTTTTCAAAACATCCTTCATGATTTCAAAGACATTTCATATGATTTAAAAACATTTTTACATAGTATATTTACTAAATATACCAAGTGCATAATTTCAAAAACATTATCTATGTTTTCAAAAACCATATACATGATTTCAAAACCATCTGATCTTAAAACATTTTATAAACATATTTACCTAATACACCTACCGTATGATTTCAAAAGTATCACGTAAGGTTTCAAAAACATTAAACACATTTCTAAAGAACCCCAAGCATAGTTTTCAAGAACACTCTGCTCGTATGTTGACTTAACGTACGTAATACACGACCTTCGAATTCTGCTTCATATGTCGCCTTGGCATATCTAGCACCTCAACTTCATGAACATCCTACCTCATGTATTGACTTAAGCACATCTAGTACATGGTTTCGAAACACCTCCCACTACACGAATTTCAAAATCCTTATGGGATCTTCCTATCTTCATAATTTGATCCTTATGGATGTTTAAAGCGCAAAATTAGAATCATTAATTGGATTCTTTGTATGCTTTAATACGTATATTATGATTCAATAAGCATAAAGTTGAATTCCTATTAAGATCTTCCTATCTTCATAGTTAGATTCTTGAGGATGTTTAAAGTACTAATTGAAGTCCATGGATTGGATTCCTGGTGCACTTTAAATACACGTATACAAAACAATAAAAAGTTGACAATCAAATTAATAACAAGTTGATAACAAATTGAAAACCAAGTTAAGCAATTATGTGTTTATGTGTTTATATGTAATCCGAATATTCGTTATCCAAATCCTCGTAGAATCTTCCATATCTTCATATGAGGGATTCATCGAAGGACATCCAAAGGTACTACCTTAAATCCTTAATGGGTTTCTATGTAATAGTTACAACCCTTGGATTACAGAGTACTATTCCATAATTCAAAAGAGACCCCTTTGGGTGGTCTAGTTAAAAAGATTGATTCGTTAATCTGGTTAAAGATGTCAAGTGATGATGTAGCTGAAAAGACTCTTTGGTGGTCTATTTAAAGAGATCATTTGTTGATCTAATTAAAAGGACCCTATGGTGGTCTATTCACAATCATCACAGGGTTATTCGTTTGATTTTCTTCCCCTACACATTATAAAATGCACTGTGCGGACTGTGCAAGGAATTACGTAATTATGGATGCATACATAATTATGGAATTCAGTGCACAGAAACCACAGTAAGTTTTATCATGTGTAAGAACCTATAGTGATAAGAATAATGAAATGTGAACAATATAATGAGGACACGATAGATACACCAATGGTGCTTCCTATATATATATATATATATATATAAGTGTCCCTTATTACATTGCAAGCGTGATGTTATTTAAGTTACTAGAAGCTCAGGACCTTGACCAATGTTGTTTTATATGTTCGACTTCAAGTTTCGAGCTCCCACAAGTTTCCTATAATAGCCTTCACAGGAAACATTCTCTTTATCCGTTGTTCGAAACTCCAGCTTCTTGTTAAATTCACATGCGCTTTACATTTTACTACAGCAAAAACATCATTTTGATAATTTCATGGCACTCTTGAGGTTTGGTACAACCATACACAAACTCATCAGAATGGAGTTTAAATCTTCGGATCTAAACCTTTCCATATAAACAACAGACTGGTACGAATAACAAAAGCTTGCTGGAAATCCAAACGTGACCCAAAGATTCTACTTAGGGAATGGAGGATTTATTTGAAAGCAAAACACCCACATCTACTCTCACAAGTTTCCTCTAAATAAATTTCGGGACGAAATTTCCTAAAGTAGGGGAGACTGTCACACCTATGCTTGTGTAATCATTTTACAAACTCTGAACAGTTCAATTTTCAATAAAACAATGTATTTTGATCCCTATATTTGTTTAATTATGTTTTACAATCTCTCATTTGAATTCTTGTTCGATTTCAAACTCTAAATCGCTTTCTTGAAAGTTATACGCAAACTGATGCATAAACGTAATCAGTTTAAAGCGACGAACACTCCGGAACATCAAAATTAGCTTAACATACCTTAAATAACCTTTACATAACATAGAAATAAGTATTGAAGGGTTTGGTATGGCAAAAGCAAGTTCATTCGCTCGCAGGGACTAATTGCGATAAACTGTAAAAGTCTGCCGATTCGTATAGTAACGTACATTTCAGAACATGATCATAAGTTAAACATACCATAATATCCCTTACATAGCTTAGGAATAGGCTTTGAGGGGTTCGGTATGCGAAAATAAACTTATTTGATCAACAGGGACTAAAAGCATCAAAAAGTGTATAAGTTTGCATTTACGCGCATATCTTACGTTCTGAACATATCCGGGCATCCAAAAATTTTTGTAATCATTAAAATATTTTATTTTAGTGTTTGGAATGCTAAAATTTCATTCGTCGCGTAATTTGGATCGTTTTTCGCGTCCGTTCGTGTTTCGTCGTAATTAACCGAATAACGTGACCGTACGACCAAACGAACCGACATCCGAGATATTTTCAAGCATATTTCATGTTCGCTATACTTTGAAATCTTTATTGAGCCTTGGAAATGGGTTAACGGGGATTAAACGCATCAAAAATGCACTAAATAGTGTGTAGGGACTTGTTTTGTAAAATTCTGAAACTAGTAGCCTAGACATAGCGTTGCACGACGCCTAAGGGCTTTTGCCGTCGCGCGACGCGACGGCTCTATCTGGGCAGAAACCTTGTTTCAGCAACTAGCTTGAATTTTAGGGTCTTTTATTCAATTTTTTCAATACTATGGACTTGTTTTAGAGCATCCCATTGTATTAGAATCCATGTTCCACAAGTGTATGGCCAAGATTAAACCTCCTAACACTTGGAATGATCTCCTTGATCCAAACTTACTATAAATAGAAGTGGGTTTCTCATTCATTCTTCACAGAAATTAATCAAATCTGCTCTAAGTTGAAGCTAAGGCTTCATACCTGAGTATTTTAGATCAATTTTTCCTAGCTTGGACCCTTTGTAAGCTTCTTTTATGCTTGTTCTTGTATTTCAAGCACGAAAGTCAAACAGTGTTTGACTTTCTGCTTTGACCAGTTTATGGTCAACACAAAGTTCGTTTGAACTTTGTAACGTGAGCGTAATCACGATGGTTATAGTCCCTTGTGACTATACCTACTGACTACCACGTTGATTAGTCGAAGTGACGAGTCAAAGTTTCGGTCAAAATACGTGTTTATGCGTATTTTGTGACGAAGCTATTTTTGGGTATCAAAACACTTTGTTTTGATATCAAACTTGTTTTCTGACTTAGTTAAACATGTTTTAACATGTTTAACTCGTCACTCTTAGTCTAGTGCTTATATAGGGTCGTAAGTTAAGCGGTCTAAACAACCGCTTAGACTTTCGAACCCGACCCGTTTGGTCGATCTTTAGGATCCGACCAAACACATTTTGTGACCATAGTTGTATAGGGAATAATCTTCTGTGGTTATACCTTATGGTCACTTTGTTTAGTTAGTTGTATGATAGGTAGTTTATATGTCTTAGGAAAATGACCAAAATGCCATTTTTACGCATAATTTCATTTTAAGCATATGTAACCTAAATTTTTACATCTAAACTGATTAGGCAATGTTGTTAGACATGTTAAGGCATATAATACTTGTCATAGGACTAGTTAGGCGGTCCGAACGCGTTTTGCGTGAAAGACGCGTTAAAGTAGCATAGACTACCTTAACGAATCGTAACGGGTCGTAAGCACTTAGGATAGGTTCCGATCTAGAATGTAGGCTTTGTTAAACCATATTATATGAGTTACAATACTCATTTGGTTTACGAGACCTCATTTTATCCGATCTTCCGATTTAGGTCCGGTTTATTAACGTAGTTACCTATATTAGGTGCCGATTGATTCCGTGATCCTTCTAGCGTTACTTGGTTGTTATTTCAAGACTACTAAGCAATATCAAGTAAGTACATAGTCCCCTCTTTTATTGTTTTCAAATATTTTGGGGTGATACACATGTGCCTACTTGTTACTTTCGTGCTTTTCATGCTTTCATGACATATACTCGCTATGTTCATTAGTACGCATATAGTACATGATTTCATCTATGTTTTTGCTATGTATGTTTAATTAGCATGCTAGCACATTGATTTCATAACATTGATTTTTACATAACATGCTTACATTGGTTCGACATTGGTATGTTTAACGGGTCCAAAATACGTTCATTAACACTGATCATGCCGCTCGGTAGTATGTAGTGGTACCATAGGAATTGATAACTCCCATTCCTGGAATCCTAGGTTTGTTTGGACATAAGGAATGATAGAATCCGAAAACATTTTGATAAACCTTTAACTTGTTAAGGGTTTGTCCTTCAGTCTCAAGGCTTGGATGTATGCGATAAACACTACCACATAAATGTTCTTATCAGTAAAGCATTGATTTTACAAAACATAACTTTTGACCTAAACTATGATTTATTCAAATACATTGTTTTATACATTTTACATGCGGGGTTGAGTAAATTTGATGTGGTAAATGCGGTCTGTAAAAACTAAACCTAATCTAGACACCCTAGTTTTAAATTTATAAACTAAGACTCTCTAAATGCTAGACCACTGACAGGCAAATGTACCTATCGTACGTAGTAAAGCCTAATGAAGTCCGAGTATCGAACCCACGAGACATTAGCGACGCTAAACTAGACTCTGAGTCAACTAATTACTTAACTGGTTTTAATTTGTGTTTTGATTTTTGGGATTTTTCTAATTCTAATAAAGCGACTAAACAAGAGAACAGAACAAGCAAGCAAGATGGTGGAGTGACGGGAAGCAAACAATGATGATAGAGAACTACCCAGGCTTCGAATCCCTATGACCAACCATGACCTCTAGTCCTGGCCAATGGCTAAAGCTCCGAATCTACCCAGAAAACCTCCCGCTAAGGATGATCAACCAAAATAGAAGATGGAACAGAATGATGAAGTACTAAATTGGAAACAACTCGAGCTATCGACACTGAATCCCACGACTGTCAGATTAAAAACAACTATGGTGCTAAAATCCTATGGTCATGAAGCGAAACCTGTTAAATAATTGAAAACCTAGGAAACCCTAAACGCGAATAAGTAGCCGGATCCGAGCTATCGGTCACCCAAACTACCAAACAACGCCTAGCTAATAACCTAGC
>JARYGA010020841.1:0-33329 GCA_030545235.1 Helianthus tuberosus | reverse complement strand
TAGGGTTTGTTTTATTTTGTTACACCAATGCGAATCTCTGTTGGTTTGAGATTTTAATCGTTTAGTTGGTTCTGAATAACCGATTAATGTTATTTGATTTGCTTATTCCCAATTTTGAATTTGAAGTTTTTTATTATTATTTTATTTTTGTTTTAATGTGTGTTGCATATGTAATGATTTGATGTATTAATTTAGGGATGATATTTAATTTGATCTATGAATTGATTCTTGATTTGAAATTTAATCCACAGTATCATTAGATTAGGGTTTTTTTTGAAAGTATCACAAATTAGGAACCAATGAAATCTTAAATTTAAAAATTTGAACTTATATCTATAAAATTGGAAATAAGTTACAAATTTTATTTCTATAAAATGTTTGTAAAGTATCACAAATTAGGAATCAATGAAATCTTAAATTTTTAAAAATTTGAACATCTATCTATATATATATATGGAAATAAGTTACAAATTTGATTTCTAATAAAATGTGAGAAATTTGAAATTAATGCGATTGAGAAATTTTTTTCTAGAAAATATAACAAACTAAGAACTAATGAAATCTTAAATTTTTTTTAAAATTATAACTTATATCTATAAATTTGGAAATAAGTTACAAAATTTGATTTCTAATAAAATGTGAGAAATTTAAAATTAATGTGATTGACATTTTTTTTCCTGAAAGTATCACAAACTAAGAACTAATAAAATCTTATATTTTTTTAATTTGAAATAACTAATAAATGACTTTCTAATAAAATGTGAGAAATTTGAAATTAATGTGATTGAGAATTTTTTTTTGGAAAGTATCACAAAATTATGAACCAATGAAATTTGAAAATTTGAACATATATCATAAAATTGGAAATAAGTTACAAATTGGATTTCTAATAAAATGTTTGGAAAGTATCACAGACTAGGAAACAATGAAATCTTAAAATTTAAACTTCTATCTATAAATTTGGAAATAAGTTACAAATTTGATTTCAGATAAAATTTGAGAAATTTGAAATTAATGTGATAAATAATTTTTTTATGGAAAATATCACAAACTAAGAACTAATGAAATCTTAAAAATTTTAAAATTAGAACTTATATCTATAAATTTAGAAATGAGTTTCAAATTTAATTTCTAATAAAATGTCAGAAATTTGAAATTAATGTGATTGAGAATTTTTTTAAAAAGTATCACAAACTAGGAACTAATAAATTTTAAAATTTTTAAAATTTGAACTTATATCTATAAATTTGGAAATAAGTTACAAATTTGATTTTGATAATAAATTTAATAGGTAATCAAATATCTAACTGATATGATACTTGAGCGGGAAAAGTTGTGTGGGGAGAATGTGGTTTCAAGACATGCATTTTATAGAATCATTTATTAGATAAAAGATACGAATTTTTTCAATATGTGTGTCGTGCTTACAATATGTAATGGGAGAGATAGGATATGTGTCGTGCTTCCAAAACAGAAGTGGTTCACACTAGGAATGATTATGAGCACCTTATTGCTGAAAATGCAGCCCTTAAGGTATTACATAATTCTGCTTTGTGACTGTACATAAACGAATGGCTATCACTAGGTGTAATATGCTAATTCTAATAATATTTGGCCTGAACATTTTTTTATCTGAATGCAGTTGCGTGAGCGATTACCCAGTCCAATGGGAGGATCTGCCATCACATGTGACATATGGATTACAACCTGGCAAACTTAATTTTTTGGTCATCATCATCGAGCCTCTTCTATTTCAACTATAAGAAGAACTAAATTACCTATTTGATCCTTTTTTGCTAACATTAATTGTTTTTTTTTTTCAGTGTTTATGAACTGGAAGGAAAGGATATAAGTTTTCATGTTCTTGAGTTGCAAAGAAACAGATGTGAGCCTTTCTCATATAAATATTTGTTTATATATTTCTCTTATATCCCTTAAAAGTTGTAGCTAATTTTTAGGACGACTTGATACCCCATCCGTTTTGACTATGTCAGTATTCTAACCAGAACTAAAGCTAATGACGATGATGATTTTGCTTTTACAGTTGGTGGATATCATTGAAAGCCATATGTATGTTCTTCTAAATCTGTTGGCAATCAGTGAAGAGAAACTAAGCCACACTTGGCAATCTAATGTGGCTTTGCCTCTCTTGATAACGTACTATTTAAAACTAATCTTTGTGTTATCTGTTGAATTAGGTTAGAAAGAAGAAATTAGGAGATATAGTCTTTAAATTATAAAAAAATGGGTTATTGGATTTTAATAATCCTAAGTTTCATCTATTGGCCGATAATAATCCCAACTTTAAAAATTCCCTCCAACGATCCCAACTTGTAAGAATTTGGCCTCCATTGATCCTTTTCCAACATAGGTGCATTTAAATCATTTAAGGAGTCTGCATATACACTTGAATCTATTAAGGAGACCAAATTCTTATATGTTAGAAAAGGATTAACGGGGGCCAAATTCTTACAAGTTAGGATCGTTGGAGGGAATTTTTAAAGTCGAGATTATTATCGGCTAACATGTGAAACTTAGGATTATTAAAATCCAATAACCCTAAAAAAATTAACAAAGATATAAAAATCGAATCAATATACAGGGCTTAGAGCCATACCTTAGTCATGCATAATTAGTCAAAGATTCAAAAGCTTAGATACTTTATTTTAGATAATAAGTCGAACCGAATATATTAGTTGATCGCAAAAGTACGAATATATCATTTGAGGACCAGATATGGGTGGTGAATTGTTATATGGGTTGAGGACGTTGATTTGAGGATGATGTGTAATTTTTGAAGCTTGCATGTGGTTTAACTTTTGAATTACCTAATGTTGGTGCATGCGTGTCTGTTAGTGCATACATCTGTCGACTTCATCTTGTATCGAGTCTTGTACTAGATATGTTAGATCAGGGCATGTTGTACGAGAAAATAGGAGATCTAAGATTGTATTTGATGTGATTTCGCTTGAGAGGGGTGATTCCGCTTGAAATGACTCGTGTCAATTTCAAGCGAAATCAACATGTTCTGATTTCGCTTGAAATGCACAGGTTACTTTCAAACGGAACCTCATGGCCTATAAATAGTCATTCCAAGCGAAATCTCAAGTAATAGTTCTGGATTTGGATACCGAGGTGCTGCCGGTTTATCCTGTGATTGTACTTGCTGTTAAATCAATCAGAAGAGTGTTTAAAGTGAATTACAAGCTGTGTTCAAGTCTGTTTCTTATTTTCCGCAGCTGAAACAGATCAAAACTCCTCTGAACGACTCGTTTGGGTCTCAACACGATCCTACACCTAATGCTGGATATTATTAAGTCAGCTAATTGCACAGTAATAAGTTAGTCTTATATTTTTTCAGGGGTCACTTTTAGGGAGGAGTAGAGGATTTGGTAATTGTCTTTTTCAACATTGTTGTGCTTCCTTTAGTTTATATGTAAATAAGTGGGGAATCCTTGTGCTACCTTTAGTTTATATGTAAATAAGTGGGGAATCAATTGTTACTAAATTGAATTGTTTTGTAGGTTGCTTTCTTTGCGGTTCGTCTTAATATCAGAGTTAAGGTTTACCCTTTGCTCTTTTTTTTAGTAACATTCTCTACTGTCAAAAGCTTAGATATTAGTTGTAAAAAGCACTAAAAGATGAAATGCTATATCTATCCTTGAAAATACATGTTTAAGATTACTTTATTGTCATTTCTAATTTAAGTTTGTTACAAACATTTGTTGATATAATTTGTTAGTTTTTAGTATGATTAGAAGTAGTGGTGTGAAAATTAATTGTGTTTTTTAATTGTAGCAGCATGTGCCACCTTTTGTACACCCATCAAAGTCATCAAATCCATTTGATCTCAACGAATCACCTTCAGTTCAAGCTGCAACAGTAAGTCTTTTTTTAATTAATATTGGTTGAGCATTAAGTTTCAATCACTATAAATCTATTATTGAAAAAAAATTAATTGTTCTAAAATGCAAAAAGAAAAGGCCACTTTCGTTTATACTTCTCTTTACGGCTTAAATAGCCTTTTGTTAACAAAGAATGAGACATGTGAGAAGGGTTTCTATTTCATGACGGGTCAATTTGGGTTATAGCTTGAACCTAATAGCTCAAGTGGGTTAATTTTTGCATATTGGGGCCAATTTTAGTTATACTTTATTAGTAATGGGTCGGATAACTTATTTTAGCAAAAAAGGAATAATGTGAGGTGCGTTAAAAGCCATCAAAATTGTACTTTTAATGCTTGCCTAGGTACAACCTCCTAATTGCTTTATTTTTAAAATGTAAATTATTATCATAACTTGGTGTCCGTGTGACTGCATTCATCGGTTTCATGTCGAGTATCAACTTTGGTATGCCAGATGAGTTAACAGAGCAAAATTTGTCCAAGTTTTATAAAAAGTTGGTGTGTCAACTTACAAAGTCTAAGTACGTATATGCAGTCTTCGATTGGATTGGATATATGAGTTTAGTGTCACATTATTGACTTCAAGTAAGCAAAAACAAATTTATGTGCTTTTCTCATATAATGATATGTTTCACAGTATTAACATTGCGAGATTTAACCAACTTTTAATAAATTCCCTGCAATTCTTCGGTAACAATTTATAAAGAAACACCAGCAAGAGGAAGGGGATGGTTTTTAACATCCTATTATTTCAAATGAGGAAAATGTCATTTTTTATTTCACTTATTTTATCAAACCAGCATCCTAATACTACCATATTCTTGATTTGTAAACTTCATTTTAGTTCATATGAATAATCTGAGGTTGATTATGATCCTGAATTTTGATCTAGGGACTAGGGTTTATAATTTCTTCATGGTTATGTAGTAAAACCATATTTAAAGTGCTAATCTAAACTTTATTGGTGTAATTATGGGACAGGTGGCAGCGATTTGGAGATGAGATTTTGATTGTGGTGGAAAAATGTTTTGGTGAATAGTTTTTATTTGGTGGACTTACTCTGTGTTTACATGTCACACCCTGATATTTCCATGTATTACCGGTGGGCCCGATGGGGAGTATCGTGACGTAGTTGATATCGTCATAGTCAAACAACACAATTTAATGCACAGCGGAAGCAAAAGATAAAATATTACAAACCGATATAAAGTAATATTGAAGTATTACAAACGGAATGTAAAGGATCCACAGGCGGATCAAATAAAAGATAATTGTTCAACAGATTTTAACATCTAAGCTTGCAAGACTCTTTATTGATGCTAGGAGTAGCCAGCCTATTCCGTCTAGTACCTGCACTTAACCTTTTTGGAAAATACGTCAGTTTACACTGGTAAATACAATTAACTGACTCATTTTGAAAATGTTTTAGGAAAATTGATTTGAATGCACAAGGCACAAAATATTTTATAACTTGGGATAATTATTTATATATAAACTTGTAAAAGAATTACATGTTCGTTATACGTTCAGTAGCCCGGGCTGAATACCGGGTTAAAGATTAATAGACACACCACATGATATAATCCCGCGTCGAGTTATTCTCGAACATACGGTTATACCTTTTTATATATATACACCGGCAGATGTATACCTACACCCCGTGCTTAGGTCGTGGCCATTTCAATGAATGATGCCAAGGATATCCGGGACATGGTCATTAACCCCCCAAAGGTTTTAAGAAAACAAAACAATTTAAACGGGTCATATCAATAAATTAACCTTCATACGATTAAAAATTCAATGCCCGACCAAGCGGTATTTTATATACCGTACCCCAAGCCCGTATAAGGGAAAATAAGTTAAAAGTATTTACCTGAGCAAATATTCAAATTTATCTCAACCGTATTCAATCAGTAAGTGCAGATAGCTTTTACTGGGCTCCTAAATCTGGAACAAAGGTTTTTAATAACCTATTAGATTCCTAACGGGTCTTAATTAAGCCTAAACTTAGACCGGTTAGTTTTAAAGGAAGCTATACGGTTCAAACGCACGATTAAGCGAAGACCGGAATAGAATGTGATTTAGACCCGACAAGTTTGAAGACTTGTATAATATGGGTAAACTAAACACATTCTGGATTTTGAGACAAAAATGATAAGGTTTGACCCGTTTCGGTCAATTTATGCAAACTAGTTACATAAACCGAACCGAACGCGAAAAATGCGTAACGGGTAACCATATGTAACATCCCAAAAATGGGTTTGGTAATCAAACCACGTTAACACTAAAAGACGGGTAAAGTACCGTTAGTGGTAAAATTTACCCGGTAAATATTAGGATTTAAATAATTAAACCTAATATTAAATAAAGGTTATACGAAAGCTTTTGAGAAACCAAAGTTTATAAGAGGCCCGGGTTAACGGGACTTAAAATAAACGGGTTATAACTTCTGAAACTCACTAAGTTAACTAGGAGTAATTAACCTAGTTAGTTATTTATTTCTTTAAAAAAAAACAATAAAGAATCATGAACTATTAAGCCTTTTTATAAATCATGAATATTGGAGGGGCTAAAAGTGGGCAATTGGAAAGAAGTTTTAATTAAAAACAATATCAAAAACCAAAACACACACAAGTGTGTGTGTTGGTCGACATTTTCTAGAGCCAGGAGAAGGGTTCTTACACATAACCCCTAAAACTCACAAACTTGATCAAAATCAAAGGAAATTGAGCGAAGAAATTGGGGCTTTTAATAAATTCGTGATCACCCAAGCTAGGAGATCACAATGTATGTTAAATTTTGTTGTTTGGTGAAACTTTGAAATTCTGATTAACATGCATGAACGAAAGTCTTGTGTAATTGTAGAGTGTCATGGTGGAATTGACATGAGTATGAGTCTAGGAACGAACCCTAGATGTAAACTTGTTGATTTAGCACCATAAGTTAGTGTGTTGGATAACTAATTATGTAGGTGCTAAGTGGGTTTTAATAGCAATATGATAAACTCTTGAATTAGAGTGTTAGAATATGAAATTTGAGGATATGAAGCAAGTTCTAGATGTAGTTCATGAACACTAGACATAAGGATGTGATTTTAATGTTGAAGATATGGTTAAAAGTTAACCATAAACTTGATAAAAGAAGAATACAAATTATGCACATTAGGTGTTTATTAAAATGCCTAAATGAGAACTAAAGTGTTGAAATTAGAGTGAAAACGCGTATTTGAATGATATGGCAATTATGCGTAATATGAAGTGATAAGGGTTCTAAACATCATGTCGATTTAGACTTAATACTGTAAACCATGTGATTGAAAATAGTTAACTTTGATAAACTAAGTTAACTAATCATGAAGTCGAATAGTAGCTTCGACATAGAAAATAAGTGAGGTGGAATAGTCGTGATTGTTAATGACTAATTTAACCGCCTTGTAAATGATTGACAATAGTTTGACGCTTAAACGAGTACAAGAAGGGAAGCGTAAACCGGATCCGAGGTAAGTGAAGCTTACGCCCTTTTATTTTATTACCAAATACTTGATTGCGAGCATTGAATCTGAATTATATTGAGTAAACGAAACATGAAGTTCCGGCACGATTTAAATGCGAGTCGGAAAAAGTGAGAAAGATAAGAAACCATGAATTATGGTAAAAAGAGTAAAAACGGTCAAATAGTAATCCGGACATGGACTAACGAATATATAAAGGGATTTGAAAGGACACCATTTGGCATGAGCCATAACGGGTCAAACAAAACGAGAACAATTCTTAAGTAAGATGAATTCAAAAGTAAACCGGGATAGGTTAAAGGGGGTGAAATGGTACTTTAATACCATCTCGGAATGATAATTGGTCATTTCGACTAAACGGGTCAAATGGTGTTGTTAACACCATTTGTCAATAATATTTGATGATTGCTTGTTGAGTTTTGTGATCACAGGAATTAATACATGGTTAGCATTGCTATTAACTAGATATTAATAGCGAAATGTATTTAAACGGGTCAATCTTATGACCCGAGCCAGGTACGCATGTTTAGAATTATAGCTAAAAGTGATATTTTGGTCAAATAATAGCGGAAGTCTTTCATCGCGCAAATGAAGGGCTAAAATTGACCAAAAAGCCCTTGAGGGGTAAATAGGGTAAACAACCTTTAAAGAGTTGTTTTGAAATAAGCGTCTTGTTAAATTGAGTCCTTGGAATTCGTATAAAAATGGTGATAGGATGTAAACCATTAGAAGCATGATTTAAGTCTAAAAATGTAAAATACTCGTAACGGGTCAAAACGAGTATATATGCATAACGAGTTAAAACTTCTTAAGGAACCCGTAAAGTTGAATCTGGAAAATTTGTAAACGGATATAACATGATGACCATGGTATTTTGAAGGAAAATAACAAGTTAGTTTGGTAAAAGCATGAACAGGTCAAAAGTGTCATAGTTGAATATCAAGCCGAGAGCTTGAAATCTAAATTTTTGTGAATTCGGGTGTTGGATTTTAACTCCATAAGATGGAGAATTAAATTACAAACGCGTAGGAAAAAGAATCGCGCAAAACGGACATCTAGATCAAAAGTTATGAAGCTTTGTAGTTAAAATTTTGAGTTAAAAATGGAGCTGGGCAAATGCAGCAATCAATAAAGGAACTTGCTGTCAAAAAAGGGGCTAGGTGGGGCGTCTAGCCCCTAGGTGGGGCGTCTAGCCCCCCTGATTCCGAAAATTGTTTAATTTGTTTGTTTGACCCATATAACTTGTTTAAACTTGTTATTTAACTATCAAAACTAACTTTTAAGTTGGTTTTGATCATAGGTGATCGCCAAGAGTGTCCGGATGAAGATCAAGCGACGAGCAAGAACCGAACACACGTTAAATGAAGCTTCCGCGTCAAATCTTGATTTGTTTAGTTATAAATGAATTATGTAAACACTTATAAATATGTTTTTTTTGAAATGTTGTAAACATGTGGGAATGTTAGAATGACAAGTTTTTGTAAAGTCACATTTTAGCATTAAAATGTGTATTTTATTAATAAAATCTTGATTTATAAGACGGGCGTTACAAGTTGGTAATCAGAGCTCAAGGTTAAAATGAATAAAGTGTTCGGTTCGAGGCTTGATCGCAAATCCGGTAAGTACATGTATGTTAATAGTTTAGCATGCTAAAGTGTTGAGAACAACACATATAGTTATCGTGTAATACACGTTATACCAATAAAAACGATATAGAATGGATATAGTCAACGAAATTACACGCGTTGATGCGTATAGTAGAAAAGCCTTGTATTATAATACGAGCATCCATTAATGTCAAAATTACTAACTGTTGTAAACGTTTTAGTTGAAGGACACTCGCATATGAAGATAGCGAGAGTTCAACAAATCGCGGATTTGATAGAGGAACGGTCCAAAGAGTATGCTCATCAAGGACCTAAAACACGTAACGATCGCAAACAAGGCTAATGGCAAAAGAAGCCCGTTAGGGCAAGCATTACCAGGTGCACATTTTAAATTTAATTGCACAAATAGTAATATGCAACAAATATGTAGAGATTGAAAGTTGCATATGTAAAAAAAAAACTTGGAAAAACCCGAATAGAAAATCTATCCGGGATATTGGTTCCAAGAGAAACAAATAGAGGCATTACTTACATGGGGTGTAATGTGAAAATTATAAAAAGGTCATGTATCCCAGGTATTGATCGCTTACTCTGGCCAAGTAAGTGGTGAGCACGTAGAACCATGAACTTTTTATGATGGACATGCTTACATCCAATGTAGTAAGGACGGGGTGAGTGGGACAAATTAAAAAGTACCCAAATGAATCAGATAAGCAAAATATTTGATAATAATGTAAATGCACAGCCGAGTGACGGAAGCGTATTATATTAGGATAATGAACCCGAGTGAAGGGACAAAGAAACATGTAAAACGATTAAAGTACGCACTGGGAGGGGGTGTACTTACACTCGAACCCGGAGAATGCAAACATGTAAAACGATTAAAGTACGCACTGGGAGGGGGTGTACTTACACTCGAACCTGGAGAATGCAAACATGTAAAACGATTAAAGTACGCACTGGGAGGGGGTGTACTTACACTCGAACCCGGAGAATGCAAACATGTAAAACGATTAAAGTACGCACTGGGAGGGGGTGTACTTACACTCGAACCCGGAGAATGCAAACATGTAAAACGATTAAAGTACGCACTGGGAGGGGGTGTACTTACACTCGAACCCAGAGAATGCAAACATGTAAAATGATTAAGATATGCATTGGGAAGGAGTGTACTTACACTCGAACCCGGAAAATACAAATATGCCTCTTAACGGGCCGTTTTTGTAAAACGTCAAACTTGAGGACAAAGTCGGAATATAAAAATGAAGTGAGGTCTTAATGCACACCGGGAGGGTTGCGATAAATAAAGACTTCGGTTAAACACCCGGTTGATGGGTAAGAATTAAACACATGCGTAGACCGAGAAACGGGAACTCGGATGGAAAGTTAAAAGACTCGGGTTTTAAGTCATAACTAAAAGAGGACAAGACAATGTAAATAGAAATTTTGAATAAATTATGTTCAACTATTTTAAAGTTGAACGGGTCAAATATAATATCATGCCGGACGGCATGATTAAACGCAAGTGGGACAATGGTAGCGTTAAAAGCAAAAGAATAATGAGCTCGGTAATGGAATATAATCAAATACGAATGTATGTAAACTGGATAATGGTGAGCATAAGATAAACTGACGCATACATGACGTGAGAAGTCATAAAGTCAGAAAATTTATCCGAAAGAAAACAAATGTAGCCTTAGACTACGGTCAAGGTCAAAGGAAATACCAAGGAGAAAATAAATGATTTTGAACATAAAAAGGGTTGCCTTAATTCCATATACATATATAAATGTATATACGCTTTGAAACCAAAAGCACATTACCATACTTCCCTGGTAAGAGTATTATGTGTGCGAGCAATGCTCAAGTGATCACCGAAACTAAGGTTCGGATGATTTAAACTAATAAAGTACGTGAGAAAGGTTTCGGGGACGAAACCTCTTTAAGGGGGGTAGACTTGTAACACCCCAAAAATGGGTTTGGTAATCAAACCACGTTAACACTAAAAGACGGGTAAAGTACCGTTAGTGGTAAAATTTACCCGGTAAATATTAGGATTTAAATAATTAAACCTAATATTAAATAAAGGTTATACGAAAGCTTTTGAGAAACCAAAGTTTATAAGAGGCCAGGGTTAACGGGACTTAAAATAAACGGGTTATAACTTCTGAAACTCACTAAGTTAACTAGGAGTAATTAACCTAGTTAGTTATTTATTTCTTTAAAAAAAAACAATAAAGAATCATGAACTATTAAGCCTTTTTATAAATCATGAATATTGGAGGGGCTAAAAGTGGGCAATTGGAAAGAAGTTTTTATTAAAAACAATATCAAAAACCAAAACACACACAAGTGTGTGTGTTGGTCGACATTTTCTAGAGCCAGGAGAAGGGTTCTTACACATGAACCCTAAAACTCACAAACCTGATCAAAATCAAAGGAAATTGAGCGAAGAAATTGGGGCTTTTAATAAATTCGTGATCACCCAAGCTAGGAGATCACAAGGTATGTTAAATTTTGTTGTTTGGTGAAACTTTGAAATTCTGATTAACATGCATGAACGAAAGTCTTGTGTAATTGTAGAGTGTCATGGTGGAATTGACATGAGTATGAGTCTAGGAACGAACCCTAGATGTAAACTTGTTGATTTAGCACCATAAGTTAGTGTGTTGGATAACTAATTATGTAGGTGCTAAGTGGGTTTTAATAGCAATATGATAAACTCTTGAATTAGAGTGTTAGATTATGAAATTTGAGGATATGAAGCAAGTTCTAGATGTAGTTCATGAACACTAGACATAAGGATGTGATTTTAATGTTGAAGATATGGTTAAAAGTTAACCATAAACTTGATAAAAGAAGAATACAAATTATGCACATTAGGTGTTTATTAAAATGCCTAAATGAGAACTAAAGTGTTGAAATTAGAGTGAAAACGCGTATTTGAATGATATGGCAATTATGCGTAATATGAAGTGATAAGGGTTCTAAACATCATGTCGATTTAGACTTAATACTGTAAACCATGTGATTGAAAATAGTTAACTTTAATAAACTAAGTTAACTAATCATGAAGTCGAATAGTAACTTCGACATAGAAAATAAGTGAGGTGGAATATGTGACAACCGTCACTTTTCCGTACATTCCGTACACGAAATGAACAGTAATTTGTGCTTAAATGACTGTGCATGATCTGGTTTACCAGACAAATAAATTTCTGAATTCTATACAAGTGAATTCATGCATGATATATGCTACAAGAATTACGTTATGATAGCGTTGCGTCAAAAATATTAGTAAACTCACCGGTAAGACACACTGTGTCAACAGAACTGCAGAAAGCAGTCAGACATTAGAATTGAGGCCTAGGTGTAGGTCCGACGAAATAAGTACATTAAAACCCAAGAGTACATATAAGGGTTTAATTTATAAACATTGCGAAAGCAAAAATAAGCACTAAAAAGCACCCGAAACGCACTTTAAGTGCAGAATTTTAGATAATTCAGCTCAATTCAGCATTTAAACACACGAATATTATGCAGAAATTTCGTTTTATCATCCAGAATATTTCCCTAAGTGTTGGGAATTGATAAGGATACAAAAAGGTACTTAAAAGACACTAAAAAGTGTAATTTAGCAATTTAACGAACTGGTGTCTAACCGAACAACCGGACATTACCCGGAACATAAAAATATTACTAGAAGCATTGTTCTTATTTTTTTTCTGAATTAGTTATGATCCCCCAACACCCAAGCACCTACTAAAATATCTACCAACTAAGTAACCCAACTAAATACTTAGCTTTGGATGATAAACTAACTATTTGGTTAATATTTACATTAAGACCCCCCCCCCCACTAGCTTGAAATCGGCCTCATGGCCTATTTAGTGGATCTTATTGATTAATTTATTAGATATTGCCATGTACTAAGAAGACATATAATCCAATGGTTACACACTTGTTGGAAGAACATTCTATTTAACCATAAGACCATTCCTAATTCATTTCATCTTTCCCAACTCACCAAAAATCCTCCATCATTCTACCATACCTACGGCCCAAACCATACACACACCCACATCCATTGCAAGCTCCATATCAAGCAATCTAAGGTGACTCCAAGGTGTAAGAAGCTAAGTTAGGAGGTGTGGAAGCAACGGAACTTGAAGGACCTTCTTCATTTGCTTTTATCCACTTCATTTACCCTCTTGAACTTCCCTAGCCTTGAGCTAGTAGTAAGTGTTCTAAAACACCTTCTTGATCTTGTCTAGAGTGGTTAATAAGAGATTTGTCGGTTGAAAATCACGAACATACTAAATCACCAACTAAAAGTCTATTAAAGTGATGAATATGATGGTTAATAGATGGATAATTGTGTAAAACTTGTTAAACTTGTTTTGTGATGATTATTTTGTGTTGTTTAATGCTAGTAGTAGTTCGGATCGTCATCTAACCCGGCTAGGTTATGTTCTTAGAACATGAGCTAGTGTATGTTAAAGTATAAAAAGGACTAGATGATGAACACTACTACTATTAAACATGAACTTGTGTAAAAACAATTTATCTTATGAAATGGAGTTCTAAACTAGTAGATCTAAAGATCTACAAGTGGTATTTTCGAAAGACCAACTGTAAGACAAAACCATGTTTTAAAACCAGATCTTTCATGAAGTAGAGGTGTTTTTATGAACAAACAAGTGTGTGGACACTTGTGTAACAAAAGTTTTAACAAAGAAATAATTTTCGTAAAAACCGACTAGAAGTTGTGAAACTTCATATTCTTTAAAAATAAAGTTTTTAAGAAATTAAACTTATTTTTAAAGATAACAAGGCTTACTAAATGTGCTAGTAAATTACTACACATTTTTGTAAATATTCAAGTTCATGAAATGGAGAAATTAGTGATTGTTGTTGATGATTATTGTTGATAATTGTTGTTGATGATTGTTGACGATTTAAAAGAAAATGAACACATGTTTTGAAAACATGGGAAACCTCCATTTTTAGGGGAAACTCTGTCAAAATTTTTATAAATTTTGACACTTAGAAAAATATAAGTTTTTGGGAAACTTATTCCCTAAAAATGTATTTAAAGTATTACCAAGGTTTCCCTAATTTTTGGTGATAAGAAATGAGGATTTCTTCAAGAATAAAAATGGATATAAGTATGTATATTTTTGAGAGAAAAATATATATTATTTTATCACCAACTTTTGTGCTAAGTGTATATAGTATGTGTTATACGTGCTAGTGTATTAAGACTTAAAAATACACTAAATACTCATGAGGGGTATAAACATAAAAATACACATACAACATACAAGATACATAATTCGGGTGCAAAGTGCAAAACACAAGATACTTATATTAATTTTTGAGAAAATAATATAAGTAAGACACTTAGTTAAAAATATAAGTTATTTTTAACACAAGAATACGTACACAAGAGATAGTGACTGCACTTGTGCGATACAAGTCTAGTGACTAACGTTAAGAAAACACGTATAGGTCACGACGCTAGATAAGCAAATCCGGTGAAGTTTACGACGCAGGAACGCAAAGTTGTGAGTTCATGCTCCCCCTTTTCTCTAACTGTTTTTGGTTTTATAACTCTCGGGGGTGAAATACATGTTACAAATATTATAATTTTTACAAAGGGTAAAAATATAAGAAGCACTCTTGGTGAGAACGAGAACCGAGTGCAATATGATTTGAGAATACGAGAAGCACTCGTGGTGAGTGCAATATGATGAGCTTTAGGAAAAGCCTAGAAAATACTAGATCATGTGAGCTTAAACTAGATATTGAGATGCCATTAATACTTAATTAGGGACGAGGGTTAGATCTAACGGGTACGGCCGAGCCCCACTCATGGCCCTTATGTGACCTCATGAGTGCTTCGGTGTCCCAGTCGAGGGAAATCGACACAGTCGAGGTTAATCGACACAGTCGAGGTTAATCTACACAATCGAGGGTAATCGACACAGTCAAAGGAAATTGACACAGTCGAGGATAATCGACACAGTAAAGGAGCCAACACTAATGCTCCATATGCTCACATGCCTTAAAGGAGTCAAAACTAATGCTCCATATGTCCTCACATGCCTTAATGTCCTTGTACAAACATTCAATTAGTACGCGGTGTACACAAGAAAACTTGAATGATACTTGAGTACGTGGGGTACTCAAGAAAACGGGAATTATACTTGAGTACGTGGGGTACTCAAGAAAGACTTGAATTATACATGACAAATACTATGTTTTCATACAAAGTATAAAAACGTGAAATACAAAAACGCATGAACTCGCTCAACTTTATGTTGATGTTTTCCAAAATTGCATGTATTTCAGGTGACAGGAGGGATCTTGGGCGCAAGTGTCGTAACTAGAAGTAGACTTCAAGTTTAGATGTCATCCACTTTTGTTGAATTATAACATTGTCAAAGGTCGTATTTTGAAAACTTAAATAACAAGTGTTTGTAATACTCAAATTTTCATGAATGGATGAACATCGTTTTGATCATGTAGTTGTTTATTACGATTGAATGCAATGATAACAAGCTAGTCACACATCATACGCTTCCGCAAAAGACAGGGTGTGACAGTTTGGTATCGGAGCTTCGATTGTAGTGAACTAGGATTCCTTCTCGAGTCTAGACTACAATCACTAGAGTTCTCTCACGAAAACATTTTACAAAAAGGTTTTCATTGCATTCACGAAAGCGCCAAGATCCACAAGTCAGACACTTTTCAAAAAGTGACAAGGCAAGGACATTAGTGAGGAATACCTTTAAAATAAGGTGCCAACCAAAGCATAGTCTACACGAGTTAGACTTGCCAAAAACAAAATGACCCCCAAAAACGAGAGTTATACGTGATATAATGCATTAAATTGCTTGATTATGCTAAGTAGCATATTTGTTATTGATATACATACATACAAATAAGTGTACGGAATGATTATTGACGTGAATGAGATACTTTCGACTCTGACTCCTATTACTATACGTGACTCGCACGATGAAGCTACCGACCACGCGTCCTTTGCAAAGCTCATGGCTGGGAGTGACTACCAAACAAGATGCTGAGCTTGCTTCCGTAGGAGATGGCTGTTCTTCCCTCTCGATCGTGAAGGTGCCTAACTACGGTGATGATGACGAGGCAGAGGCGGCAACCTTGAACGAATTCTCAATCAACGGGACGAGATCCCTGCGGCTTATGTGAAGCAAGATTGACGATATGCTTAACCAGAAAAGGGAGATGAAGTATTCATCTCGAAGGTGCCCCTCCAACTACTAGGAATTCTCTCTATTCCTATTCCATCTAATCATCGTGCCTATACGCGCATAACGATAACGAATGTTAGCGCGTGGACCATCGCAAAGGTCCTTTCCATGACAAGAGGTATAAGGACAGTAGTGTCCCCTCTTTGATTGATCATCTGCTTGGACGAGAGAAAATTTGGGTAACTGTGTAAGACAATTTATTATTACGGGGGCCCACGTAATAACGACTTGTAGTGCACAGAAATCCTGGTGGACTCTGCGGGCCGAGCTAATGAAAACCATACAAAATTAATCTATAGGTGTCCTCACCTTCATCTGGTAGAACAACACATAGATCAGTGCTTTAGCACGTTAGAAAGTAGGAAGCCTGTCTTAGCCTACTTCGTGACTGACACATCTACCTGCATACGAGACGTCTGAGAAAACGATGTTTAAGCAAGAGAGGTGAAATGACATTCAGGAAGAATCAGTGACGACACACTCTCTACCACCTCGACACGGACAACCCCATCTAAGGGAAAGTATACGCACCAGTAAAGCCAAAGACCTAAGAAAAACCAATGTAGCAGGAAATAACTAAAACTTGACTGACCGTGACGATGTAGCCTCGAGCTCATTGTATAAGCCAAGTTGGCAAGCCTATGTGGAGGCTCAATAACTGTTTCCTCGCTCAAACATTGATTATATATACACATGTGAAATTGGGAGATTACATGATGGCTTACGATGTTATGTACCTCATAGACAATTATGGAATATTGTCTAACCTACTTCATACCATTTTGGCAGAAGAGAATGCCGCCCAGGCGAGACACAAACACCAGTACGCTGCCAAGAACAGAAGCCGAGTTGCAAGAACGCATCTCACAGGCGATTGCTCGACATGAAGCCCTCCGCTCTAAGCACAGCGATGGCACTACTGGAAATAACTCTCCGACTGGCTGCACCTATAAACAATTCCTGGACTGCAAGCCATTAAATTTTGATGGCACAGGAGGTGCCGTTGCATTTGTTCGTTGGGCAGAAAAGACTGACTCCATTCTAAGAATGAGTAACTGTTCGCCTCAACAGAGTGTTACCTATATCTCAGGGTTATTCATTGATGGCGCACTCTCCTGGTGGAACCTTCAGGTTCAAACCCTTGGTGCGGATGCTGCTTATGCACTGAGCTGGGACGAGCTCAAGGAAATGATGGAAAAGAAGTACTGTTCTAGGACGGAAATCCAGAAGATTGAGGTGGAGTTCTGGAATTTGAAAATGGACGGACCGAAGATTCCTGAATACGTCCAACGATTTCACGACTTGTCTAGGGTCGTCCCCTACTTAGTCAAACCGGAATTCAAAAGGGTTGAACGATTCATTTGGGGACTTGCACCTCAGATCAGGAGCTTGGTTACTACCTCAAGCCCTCCAACTATCGCGGAGGCTATCGATTTAAGCGTTACACTTACTGAAGAAGCTCTACGTGCAGGAAGATTTTCGGAATCTGAGGATAACAAGAAAGAGACTCATGTGGAGTCGTCAAGAAACAAGAAGAGGAAGTCCTCAAACCTAAAGATGAGCACCCAAGTCAACTATGGAAGCTCTAAAACAGGCAAAAGAAAGAAAGTGAAACCGCGGCATGACAGGAAAACTGATGGAGCCACTAATAAGGCTGGTGGTAAAATATACTCGGGGACTAAGCCGAGATGCGGGGAATGCACTTTTCACCATGAAGGTCGGTGTCTAAGGCCTACGTGCGGAAAGTGTGGAAAAGAAGGGCACAGCAAGGATGCCTGTTGGGCGAAGGACCCAGATGGAAGAAATAAGAGAATACCAGGTTGCTACAAATGTGGTGAAGCAGGGCACTTTAGGAAAAATTGCCCTAGGAAGAAACAAGCAAGGAAGGGTGCACGCCAGGATCCAGATGCAGTTACGGGTACGTTCCCTATTAACCAACCTAATGCATCTACTTTTAATTAATACTGGCACCAACTTAAACCTTACATGCTTAGAACTTAAGAAACTGCTTGGCCTAGTTTCAAGTAAAATAGACGTCCTATATTCTTAAGAAATGGGCATATAGAAGGCTAGTTTAAACAGACGAAGCAAGTAAGGAATTATATTCTAGGAACTCAGAAGGTCGGAACCTTCTGTTATCATTGACTCGCGAAGTCATAATATGTTAGTCAGCATGGATCAGAAATCCAAGTATACAGCTGAAGTCGTTCGATATGAGAAAATCAGACGCATCCCTTTTGCGGATGATGAAACCCAACTTTCCTGCGATAGGTGCAAGGATGCTAGACCCCACAAGGCGACAGATCTACGACATCCCTCATTGGTCATAGAAACGCCTCCGAGTAGACTGCAGAGCCTGAGAACATCCCTGTGACGGGAGAAGTCCCAGTAGCCTTTTCGGAAGACTTGCCAGGAACGCCTCTCCGTAGAGACGAGAGGAGTTCAGAATAAATCGCGTGCCAGGAGCAGCACCAGTGACGAATGACGCCATACCGACTAACTTCACCAGCGAAGCATGAACCTCTGATATAACTGCAAGAGCTGCTAGACAGAGGAAATTAAGGACATAACATCCTTAGATAAGGAGACAAGGAGAAAGTTGGTAGTCTCCACTTTACTTAAACTTCAGAAAATTGAGAATCAGAATCCTTTGCCAAGGATCAACTTGAGGACAAGAGGTCCTCCACTGTGAATACCAGAAGGAAACGTTCCTAAAACGACCTTTAGGACTCGCTTCAAGCATTACGAGTTCCTTGTCGCATCATTTGGCTTAACACATGCATCGACAATGTTCATGGACCTCATGAATCGAACGTGTAAGCCATACCTGGATAAGTCATATACTTATTGACTACATACTTATATGGCCAACGACCAAGGAAGGTCGTGAGCAACAGCTGCAATTTACCTTGCAACTCTTAGAGAAGAGAACAGTTATATGCTGTAATAACGAAAAGCGGATTTCGAATTCGCGAAGTGAAAACTTTAAGGTACTTGATGAATAAGAACGAGATTCAAGCCAACCCTGCAACCAAGAGCTAAAGAGCTAGAGTTGCAATGAAGTGGCGCTTCTCGACAAAATCTCGATTGTACGTCGACGCAACGAGACCACGACCTTGCATACGCGGCACATTGATTAAGGAATCATGAGAAGAGACCTTGAGATAGATACAGTGATTGCGCGCCGCAACCGGACGTCATTACCTGAAAGAAAACGCTACACGATCTGTACTGATCACAGGGGTTGCAGCGCACCGATGATCGTAAGAACTCGAATATGAACTGAGCTGCTGAACGATGCAGACTGTATGAACACGATACGTGCTTGCGTGATAAACTTCGATAAAAAGTCGAAACACTCACTTGCCCGTAGTAGAGTTTTCCTACAACAGTAACGCTTCGTGCGAAGTTTCAGACGAAACATAGTAAATCGATCCCCGTCGTGTTGATCAGAGACCGGGAATAAACAATCTACTGGCCCGAGTCGGCCCAGGAAAACTAGAGGCAAGATCGTTCAGATATGTGATCATACCGAGACAGCCCGCAAAATACAGAAAAATTACGCCGATGAGCGGTAGAAGTCGAAAGAATTTGAGACAAGAAGTATGGCCGTGATGAGAGCCTCGCCTAGAGAAGGCGTAGTGTGAGTTGGAAAACGAAAAGGTTGAATCCCCGGTGTAGGGATCTGAACCATTGCTCACAAGATGAAGCTCCCAGAAAAAGAACAGTAGTGATCGCGACACATTCATGTGTCTAGTCTGTAGAGGAGTCTGACTTAAAGAAACAGTCGTTGTTCCCACAAATAAGATTCACGTCAATGACAAACGACAAGAATTACTATAGAAACCTGTTGAGGTTTTGGACCTAGAGTCCGTAATACTATAGAAACCTGTTGAGGTTTTGGACCTAGAGTCTGTGATACTATAGAAACCTGCTGAGGTTATGGACCAAGAGTCCACAAGATACAAAAAGTCATGATCGACTTACTTGAGTACGATAGAATTCATGACATGGCCCAGAGATTTCATGGGAACATAAAGACAAATCATGAATCTAAGTGACCATATTGGTTTCATAACTCCCCTGCGACCGATGGCATCGCTTGAATTTCGGGACGAAATTCTTTTAACGGGGGGAGACTGTGACAACCGTCACTTTTCCGTACATTCCGTACACGAAATGAACAGTAATTTGTGCTTAAATGACTGTGCATGATCTGGTTTACCAGACAAATAAATTTCTGAATTCTATACAAGTGAATTCATGCATGATATATGCTACAAGAATTACGTTATGATAGCGTTGCGTCAAAAATATTAGTAAACTCACCGGTAAGACACACTGTGTCAACAGAACTGCAGAAAGCAGTCAGACATTAGAATTGAGGCCTAGGTGTAGGTCCGACGAAATAAGTACATTAAAACCCAAGAGTACATATAAGGGTTTAATTTATAAACATTGCGAAAGCAAAAATAAGCACTAAAAAGCACCCGAAACGCACTTTAAGTGCAGAATTTTAGATAATTCAGCTCAATTCAGCATTTAAACACACGAATATTATGCAGAAATTTCGTTTTATCATCCAGAATATTTCCCTAAGTGTTGGGAATTGATAAGGATACAAAAAGGTACTTAAAAGACACTAAAAAGTGTAATTTAGCAATTTAACGAACTGGTGTCTAACCGAACAACCGGACATTACCCGGAACATAAAAATATTACTAGAAGCATTGTTCTTATTTTTTTTCTGAATTAGTTATGATCCCCCAACACCCAAGCACCTACTAAAATATCTACCAACTAAGTAACCCAACTAAATACTTAGCTTTGGATGATAAACTAACTATTTGGTTAATATTTACATTAAGACCCCCCCCCCACTAGCTTGAAATCGGCCTCATGGCCTATTTAGTGGATCTTATTGATTAATTTATTAGATATTGCCATGTACTAAGAAGACATATAATCCAATGGTTACACACTTGTTGGAAGAACATTCTATTTAACCATAAGACCATTCCTAATTCATTTCATCTTTCCCAACTCACCAAAAATCCTCCATCATTCTACCATACCTACGGCCCAAACCATACACACACCCACATCCATTGCAAGCTCCATATCAAGCAATCTAAGGTGACTCCAAGGTGTAAGAAGCTAAGTTAGGAGGTGTGGAAGCAACGGAACTTGAAGGACCTTCTTCATTTGCTTTTATCCACTTCATTTACCCTCTTGAACTTCCCTAGCCTTGAGCTAGTAGTAAGTGTTCTAAAACACCTTCTTGATCTTGTCTAGAGTGGTTAATAAGAGATTTGTCGGTTGAAAATCACGAACATACTAAATCACCAACTAAAAGTCTATTAAAGTGATGAATATGATGGTTAATAGATGGATAATTGTGTAAAACTTGTTAAACTTGTTTTGTGATGATTATTTTGTGTTGTTTAATGCTAGTAGTAGTTCGGATCGTCATCTAACCCGGCTAGGTTATGTTCTTAGAACATGAGCTAGTGTATGTTAAAGTATAAAAAGGACTAGATGATGAACACTACTACTATTAAACATGAACTTGTGTAAAAACAATTTATCTTATGAAATGGAGTTCTAAACTAGTAGATCTAAAGATCTACAAGTGGTATTTTCGAAAGACCAACTGTAAGACAAAACCATGTTTTAAAACCAGATCTTTCATGAAGTAGAGGTGTTTTTATGAACAAACAAGTGTGTGGACACTTGTGTAACAAAAGTTTTAACAAAGAAATAATTTTCGTAAAAACCGACTAGAAGTTGTGAAACTTCATATTCTTTAAAAATAAAGTTTTTAAGAAATTAAACTTATTTTTAAAGATAACAAGGCTTACTAAATGTGCTAGTAAATTACTACACATTTTTGTAAATATTCAAGTTCATGAAATGGAGAAATTAGTGATTGTTGTTGATGATTATTGTTGATAATTGTTGTTGATGATTGTTGACGATTTAAAAGAAAATGAACACATGTTTTGAAAACATGGGAAACCTCCATTTTTAGGGGAAACTCTGTCAAAATTTTTATAAATTTTGACACTTAGAAAAATATAAGTTTTTGGGAAACTTATTCCCTAAAAATGTATTTAAAGTATTACCAAGGTTTCCCTAATTTTTGGTGATAAGAAATGAGGATTTCTTCAAGAATAAAAATGGATATAAGTATGTATATTTTTTAGAGAAAAATATATATTATTTTATCACCAACTTTTGTGCTAAGTGTATATAGTATGTGTTATACGTGCTAGTGTATTAAGACTTAAAAATACACTAAATACTCATGAGGGGTATAAACATAAAAATACACATACAACATACAAGATACATAATTCGGGTGCAAAGTGCAAAACACAAGATACTTATATTAATTTTTGAGAAAATAATATAAGTAAGACACTTAGTTAAAAATATAAGTTATTTTTAACACAAGAATACGTACACAAGAGATAGTGACTGCACTTGTGCGATACAAGTCTAGTGACTAACGTTAAGAAAACACGTATAGGTCACGACGCTAGATAAGCAAATCCGGTGAAGTTTACGACGCAGGAACGCAAAGTTGTGAGTTCATGCTCCCCCTTTTCTCTAACTGTTTTTGGTTTTATAACTCTCGGGGGTGAAATACATGTTACAAATATTATAATTTTTACAAAGGGTAAAAATATAAGAAGCACTCTTGGTGAGAACGAGAACCGAGTGCAATATGATTTGAGAATACGAGAAGCACTCGTGGTGAGTGCAATATGATGAGCTTTAGGAAAAGCCTAGAAAATACTAGATCATGTGAGCTTAAACTAGATATTGAGATGCCATTAATACTTAATTAGAGACGAGGGTTAGATCTAACGGGTACGGCCGAGCCCCACTCATGGTCCTTATGTAACCTCATGAGTGCTTCGGTGTCCCAGTCGAGGGAAATCGACACAGTCGAGGTTAATCGACACAGTCGAGGGTAATCGACACAGTCGAGGGTAATCGACACAGTCAAGGGAAATTGACACAGTCGAGGATAATCGACACAGTAAAGGAGCCAACACTAATGCTCCATATGCTCACATGCCTTAAAGGAGTCAACACTAATGATCCATATGTCCTCACATGCCTTAATGTCCTTGTACAAACATTCAATTAGTACGCGGTGTACACAAGAAAACTTGAATGATACTTGAGTACGTGGGGTACTCAAGAAAACGGGAATTATACTTGAGTACGTGGGGTACTCAAGAAAGACTTGAATTATACATGACAAATACTATGTTTTCATACAAAGTATAAAAACGTGAAATACAAAAACGCATGAACTCGCTCAACTTTATGTTGATGTTTTCCAAAATTACATGTATTTCAGGTGACAGGAGGGATCTTGGGCGCAAGTGTCGTAACTAGAAGTAGACTTCAAGTTTAGATGTCATCCACTTTTGTTGAATTGTAACATTGTCAAAGGTCGTATTTTGAAAACTTAAATAACAAGTGTTTGTAATACTCAAATTTTCATGAATGGATGAACATCGTTTTGATCATGTAGTTGTTTATTACGATTGAATGCAATGATAACAAGCTAGTCACACATCATACGCTTCCGCAAAAGACAGGGTGTGACAGAATAGTCGTGATTGTTAATGACTAATTTAACCGCCTTGTAAATGATTGACAATAGTTTGACACTTAAACGAGCTAGGTGGAGGCTTGGGAAAGAAGCGGTTAAATAAATCAAGTACAAGAAGGGAAGCGTAAACCGGATCCGAGGTAAGTGAAGCTTACGCCCTTTTATTTTATTACCAAATACTTGATTGCGAGTATTGAATATGAATTATATCGAGTAAACGAAACATGAAGTTCCGGCACGATTTAAATGCGAGTCGGAAAAAGTGAGAAAGATAAGAAACCATGAATTATGGTAAAAAGAGTAAAAACGGTCAAATAGTAATCCGGACATGGACTAACGAATATATAAAGGGATTTGAAAGGACACCATTTGGCATGAGCCATAACGGGTCAAACAAAACGAGAACAATTCTTAAGTAAGATGAATTCAAAAGTAAACCGGGATAGGTTAAAGGGGGTGAAATGGTACTTTAATACCATCTCGGAATGATAATTGGTCATTTCGACTAAACGGGTCAAATGGTGTTGTTAACACCATTTGTCAATAATATTTGATGATTGCTTGTTGAGTTTTGTGATCACAGGAATTAACACATGGTTAGCATTGCTATTAACTAGATATTAATAGCGAAATGTATTTAAACGGGTCAATCTTATGACCCGAGCAAGGTACGCATGTTTAGAATTATAGCTAAAAGTGATATTTTGGTCAAATAATAGCGGAAGTCTTTCGTCGCGCAAATGAAGGGCTAAAATTGACCAAAAAGCCCTTGAGGGGTAAATAGGGTAAACAACCTTTAAAGAGTTGTTTTGAAATAAGCGTCTTGTTAAATTGAGTCCTTGGAATTCGTATAAAAATGGTGATAGGATGTAAACCATTAGAAGCATGATTTAAGTCTAAAAATGTAAAATACTCGTAACGGGTCAAAACGAGTATATATGCATAACGAGTTAAAACTTCTTAAGGAACCCGTAAAGTTGAATCTGGAAAATTTGTAAACGGATATAACATGATGACCATGGTATTTTGAAGGAAAATAACAAGTTAGTTTGGTAAAAGCATGAACGGGTCAAAAGTGTCATAGTTGAATATCAAGCCGAGAGCTTGAAATCTAAATTTTTGTGAATTCGGGTGTTGGATTTTAACTCCATAAGATGGAGAATTAAATTACAAACGCATAGGAAAAAGAATCGCGCAAAACAGACATCTAGATCAAAAGTTATGAAGCTTTGTAGTTAAAATTTTGAGTTAAAAATGGAGCTGGGCAAATGCAGCAATCAATAAAGGAACTTGCTGTCAAAAAAGGGGCTAGGTGGGGCGTCTAGCCCCCTGATTCCGAAAATTGTTTAATTTGTTTGTTTGACCCATATAACTTGTTTAAACTTGTTATTTAACTATCAAAACTAACTTTTAAGTTGGTTTTGATCATAGGTGATCGCCAAGAGTGCCCGGATGAAGATCAAGCGACGAGCAAGAACCGAACACACGTTAAATGAAGCTTCCGCGTCAAATCTTGATTTGTTTAGTTATAAATGAATTATGTAAACACTTATAAATATGTTTTTTTGAAATGTTGTAAACATGTGGGAATGTTAGTATGACAAGTTTTTGTCAAGTCACATTTTAGCATTAAAATGTGTATTTTATTAATAAAATCTTGATTTATAAGACGGGCGTTACACCATAAGAGTCATGAACAGGTTTCCTAAGTTAATATGCCTTAAATATGTTGTGATATCAGTAAGATACCTTCCATAATGCCCAAAATGGATTTAAACTCAAATTATGCCCCGTAGGGGTATTTTGGTCATTTTAAAGGTTATAAAAGAGTTTAAATACTAATCTGAGTTTCAGGTCTGATATAATCAGTAAAAACATTTATTTTTATAAGTCATAACAGTAGGGTATTGCATATATGTGAAATTTACCTTTTATAACCAAACTATGCACCGTAGGGGCATTTTGGTAATTTCACATAAGCTTTAAAGGTAAAATTTAGAATTCTGAGTTCAAAAATTTTGCTTACTATTTAATTATAAAAATATACTCAAAACATCAGTAGGTATTAAGTTTTATATGCCAAAAATAGTTTTAACCCATACTATGCGCTTAAAACGCGTAAAAGTCGGTTTTAAGCGATTTTCGGGTTTAAATTGGAAATCTGAGTTTTTGATCAGTTTATAAAGTTCAAAATATATTATTTATCATATAAAATCAGTAGTAAAAAGTTTGGTATCAAAACATTATGTAAAACTCATTTTATTCAAGAAAAGGGTAAAACCGACAATTACCGAAATATAGCAAGAACCCTATGTTATGCTCAGCTTAAAAATAAATAAAAATCTTCAAAAATCCCAAAATATTATATTACATCAGTGGGTAAAAAATTTGGTATCAAAATTTGGGTTTAGACAGGCTTTACGCTAATTACGTCGTTTAATTAATAAAAAGCTTTCTAATTACGCTATTGAGCATAACTCTTAATCTAGACCTCAAACTGATGTCAAATTTTTACGAAAAGTTTATAAATCAGTAATAAAGGTTTTTGTCCTCTCACATTTTCAAAAATCTCGTTTTAAGGTCAAAAGGGCATTACGGTCAACATTTAGGCATATAACGGAAACATGCACATGAATCGAATAACTAAGGATCCAAGTTGTATAATCACATAGGGTTATACTAACATATAACCTGGTCCTAAAAGAGCTCTAAGGCATATCTAAACTAAGCTAAATCGGGTCAGAACTGAAAGTCAAAGCAAAAGTCTACTTTTGCGACTTTCGGTTGCGAACCGAGCCTAAACTCGGAATTGTCGGGTTGAACATGCTTAAACATGTTCTTATATTAATTACCAAGTTATTTAAGTGTTAAAACATGTTCCATAACTTCTGAATTATCAGTTATGAATTTATTAGTAAAAACTGACTCGTTTGACTTTTATTTTAATTACTTTGACCCGGCAATTAACTAAGCAAACGTGGTAATTAGGAGGTGCCCTTTTGAGGGTTTAATACCTACCTAATTACGATCACGTAGCCATGTTCGTTGCAAACAATGGCTCGATCGCTTAAAAGTCAAAGCGTTTATCGAAAACGCTTGACTTTTCGGCTATAAACGCCAAACGATTGAACTAAGCACGAAAGGAACACTTACAAGTGGTCCTTAGGACTGAAGGAGGTTCCATAATGATCAGGATTTCCATTGATTGAGAGCATGAGCAGATTTAAAGGAAATGGTGCAAGTGAAATGAATAAGTTCTCACCTATTTATAGTTTTCATGAACTTTCAAGATCTTGCCAAGTGTTAGGAATGTTTAACAAGATCATTCCAGGTGTAAAACTAGTTAACAAAGCTGTTAACATGCCCATGGTTTTAAACAAAATGGTTTTGAAAGTGGATGCCAGCAAATAATTCAAGAAATATCAAAAATTTCGATGCTGCACATGTTAGGCGGCCCGCGTAGGCAGGCCTGATGGGCTACGCGGCCCGTGTGGCTGGCCCAGACTAGAAACAACTTTGGAAGTTGCCATGTTCGGTCCCTGCATTCATTTTTGGCTTTTTAAATTCCCATTTTCTTGCAGAAATGACATAACTGGTCCCTGGGCTGCTATATCAGGTGTATTCAAGTTCCAGAAATGACCATATCAGTCCCTGTTATGTTTTCCAAACATAATTGACTTTCAAAACTGACCAGATCAGCCCCTGTACATGTTAAATGCCATAACTGACACATTCGAGGGCCGTTACACCATTTTTAAGGCTCTACAATAATTCCTGAACATAGGGGACACAAAACATGCCCAAAAATATGTCGGATGTCGGTTCGTTTGGCCGTACGGTCACGTTGTTCGACTAATTACGACGAAATACGAACGGACGCGAAAAACGTTCCAAATTACGCGACGAATGGAATTTTATCATGCCGATCACTAAAATAAAATATTTTAATGCTTACATAAATTTTTGGGTGTTCGGATATATCCAGAATTTAAGATATGCGCGAAAATGCAAACTTGTGCACTTTTTGACACTTTTAGTCCCTGCTTGACTTAAAAGTTTATTTTTGCGCACCAAACACCTCTAAGCCTATATCTAAGCTATATGAAGGATAATTAGGGCATGTTTAACTCATGGTCATATTCCGGAAGGTCCGTTACCATACGAATCGGCATACTTTTGCAGTTTGACGCATATAGTCCTTTAATCGCACAAAGTAGCGCGAAATGTCGTTTACTGACGTCCAAGCCTTCCATGGACCATAATGGGCATTCCAAAGCATGAGTTTAATTATTTCCATGCTCTCGATCACTTAAATGGTCACCAAAAGGCGTAGATTCAAAAGTTGACGCTTTAGGTCCCTCTAATGCGCAAACTTGCGCATATCATCGTTTAATGGCATCGAAGCCTCATCTAATCCATATTAGGCATTCTTGAGAGTATTATTAAACATCACAATTCTTCGGGTTCGCTAAAAGGTCATTCAGAGGTATAATTAAACATATTGACACTTTTAGTCCCTCTAACTTGCAAAGTTGCGTGTATATTTACTTATAGGCATAAAAACCTTAGTGGGCCAATAATTGGCATTATCGAGAGTGTAATAAAATATCATGATGCTCCCAGTTTGTTAAAAGGTCACTCAAAGGTAAGAATTAACATGTTGACGCTTTTAACCCTTCATTGCGCAAACTTTCAATTAATTACTCAAACGGCTACTCTTGATCAATCAAGTGGCCCATTTGTGAATATGATTACCATGTAATGTTATTCTGAGGCTTATAATAAGCATGTTATCATTTCCAGTCCTTCTATAATCAAAGTTTTTCGATTTTTCGAAAAATTAGTCCTTAAATTTCAATGTTTGACTTCATTAGGGTTTATTACACGTGTCAATACATCATTGGACGTGATTTTTACGAGGTGTTACATTACACAAATGGCTGAACACAAACCCTGAACTTCATCTTCATCGCCATTTCGACTACCTTTCTATCCACAATGGAATAAGGTTCGGTTTCAATCTCCTATTTATTATCCCATTTCAATTCCATGCTGATTCACTATTAGCAATTTATGTTACTGCGCAATCTCGGTTTGTTTGTAGGGTCTTATTTTGATTAACGAACCTCATTTGTTCTCATGATTTTATTTTAAGTTGTTGCAATATAATTTGAATTGTAAGTGTTAAGTTTTTGTTATAAGATCGGAAATGATGGATCTGATTTGCATTCATGTAAATGTGTGTACTTCCGCACAAATAAACGGTATTCGTATTACATTTTTCAATCATCTATTGTTTCCTTACAGGTTTGTTAATCACCTGAGTTTGATCAGGGATAAAGAAGTCGCTGCAAACGATTAGCAGGGCATAATGACCGTAGAAGAAAGCCAACAACTTTATTCGCCCTGTTTTTGGTTAGATATTAAAGATTCATAATTGCTTTTGTTCCAAAATAGATTAGTTTGGTAACAGGTCAAAACAGGTTCAGGTCAAATTGTGTAAGTTTTTAATGCGAGTCCAAATGGTTGAATGGGTTGAATTAACCTACCAACAAACGGTTGGATGGGTTGGATTGACCAAAGACATGAAAAAAGGAACTTTTGACATTTAAGGTTAACCTTATAACTAATGTAATTGAGGTTTAACATGCTAGTTATTACTAAAGTTGCACCAATTTTTTCTTTTACGTACTCTACAAGTCCATGTTAACTGTTATTTTTTACTTTTCATCAAAAATTCTTATTTCATATTATTTATTAATTCTAAAGATGGTTTGTTGACCTCAAGAGTGAAATTGCATATACATTTTTGCGATTTTAAACATGGCTTTTGAAAGTTATATCTTATTGCTTCTTTCAATGTTAATATCATGATCTAACCGTCAAATTAAAGTAGTTTTCGCTTCTTTTCAAAACTTCACAAGTTCATGATTTCTTATTATTCTGAGGTCCAAACATATTTGACCTCAAAATGTCAAATTAAAGTAGTTTCCACTTTCCACTTCTCAAAACTTCACAAGTTCATGATTTCTTATTATTCTGAGGTCGAAACATATTTGAGCTCAAAAGTTAAACGGTACAGTTTCTTGATACTAATTGGACAATAAATTAAACTGGATAGTTTCTTGATACAAATTGGACAATAAGTATAAAGAAATACAACTTTTTTTGACTTTTCACTTTTGAGGTCAACCTCAAAAGTCCTATATGTAGATATGAGCGTGATACCGGTACCGAATATACCAACACCGAAAAATAGCCAAAATTGAGTACTGGTACCGGTACCGAAAAAGTTCGGTACGGTGTCGGTATCTGTAGGTAAAAAATGGTATTTTACAGTTAGTGGTTATCAATTTTGTATAATATGTAGTATTTTAAAGTTTTTAAAATATTTGAAGTATTTATTTTTTTATTTCACGACGTATTATTTATTCCAAAACAAGTTCATGCGTACAGTTTGTTTATGATAAGTTTAAACGTATTTTTTTTTCAAAAAAATAAAAAAACATATCATTTCTCAACAACGCGAAATTCGCGGATATTAGCACTAGTCGGTTAATAAAAGGCTGCCTTTTATACTTTTGTCATTTTGTGTTTATAACTCTTGGTCTAGGACTCTAGGCTCTATAATAAGCGCATATTAAATCTTATATCGGGCCCTGTGAATTGATGGGCCATAATGTACAACTTTGATGACAATTGAAAAATCATTCACACGAGGAACAAAGCACATGAATATCCTTCTTTCTCCGTTCTCAAATTTGAATCCAGTTGTCATTTTCTTTTTTCGATATTCCAGTTGTCATTCACTTAGAACTTCACATTATCTTTCAAGTAACACACCACTTCTTGCTGCAAAATTGGTAAAAAAACAACAAATTTAGTAACTGTTTTTTTAGAAACTTTTAAAAAATTGGGAAAAAATAATCAAGAGGTGTAAACAAGCGGAGCTTAAACGAGTCCATGCTCACTTGATTAGGCTTAAAGTCTAAACCAACCTAGCATTTACAGAAATGTATTAATATGTTTATAATATATAATTACATTATAAATATAGATAAATGTGTAAATAAATTATCATAACAAAAAAGTAAAATTATATATATATATAGAGGAGTGTTATTTTGAGAATGCTAAATATTACAGGAATCGTGAGAACGAATAAAAAAACCAATCAAAGTTAAATTTTTTAATACAACCCTCATTATATTATATATATTGTTGTTGAAGGACCATGAATAGTAATTTTAAATTTAAAATAATATATAGTTTTTTTAATATTTTATTATTTTAATATTATAATACCTTATTATTATATTTAGTTTTAACATATTTCTTTTTTTTAAACCATATTCTCTTTTTTCATTTACTTTTTGTTTTTCATAATTTTTAATGATATTGCGTTTATTAATTAATTTAATATTTTTTTAATAACTGTCGTTTGTTAATTAAAAAGAAACCTAAGTATGCAATTGTGTTTATACAAGTGTTGTTAAATATGAAGTTGTATTCAAACTAGAGTATTTATTTGGTATCGTTTTACGGTACGATAATAAACTAAACCAATTCTACCGTTTGGCTTTCGAAACAACTTTCTTCATTTTCAAATATCGTTTGTTTAACATTATCATTTGCTCCGTTTCGCCGCAACGCGCGACACTAATAAAAACTAGTTGTAATTAAAATACAACATCAAAAAAAGAATTTACAACATCAAATAATTTATTTCTCCTCTCAAAATCATTCTTATTAGATTTTTTACACTATAACAAATTTACATATATGTAAATGGCAAACTTACACATGTGTAAATTTTCTTTCGTTGCAAATTCACGTAAATTTAAACATGTAAATTAAATTTCTAACATTGTATTCGAATAATGATGATAAGCGAAAAAAAAGGTTTTGAATTTGAATTGTTTTTGACAAAGTTCTTGCGGTTTTTTCATTCGTTCTTACAATATTTAGCGTTCTTATTTAAACTTTTCCTTTATATATTTATATTATACCTAATTATAAGTATAACTACGTATAAAAAATAATAATAGTAAATTAACTAATTAAAATTAATTAGATAAATACATAATAAACGAGCTAAGCCCCCAACCAAACCTTTGTTTTATGAGCTAAGCTTTGGGTTGACGTGTTAAGGGTCGACACAACCAACCCCTTAGGGTGTGCGGGGTGCCTTTGGCAACCCCACATGCCGCACAGCATGTCCACCGCCAACATAATTGTGCCGATTGGGTGGAGGATTTTCAGGGAGAGTATGCCGTATGCGGCAAAGATGAGGAGAGGGAATAAAGGTGGGGCCCACTACTTCTCAACCAATCATATGTTTTTTTTTTGCTTTTTTCGTTTTTTTTTAAATTAGTTTGCCTAATTTCATTTTATGCATGCACCCCTTATGGTTTTTGGGCAACAGGCAAGAATGAGAGAGAAATTACATGGCACAACATGATTGGGTGGGGAGAAAGTTTGCCTAATTTCAATAGGCATGCACCTCTTACACCCTTACAAAAAATTACACTTGTTTACCCATTCACCAACCAGTCCGATTTCCGACCCCATCTTGTTTTCAAATGGGAAAGAATAAATTATAAAACTCGTCCTTTATGTTAACACTAAATTACAAAGCGTGTCCTTTGTCTTCAAAAAGTACAAAAAACGTACTCGATGTTTGCAAACTCTTACATGATATCCTTTAACCCTAACTCAGTTAGTTTTTATGATTAAATCTGAAGAAGTGGACCCCACATAAGGGATATTTTGGTCATTTTACCTAAATGCTAAAATAAATAATCATAAAAAACAATAAATAAAACAATTATCTTAAAAACTATATGTATACTTATAAGTATATGCAGACATCATATAACAATTCTACCACCATAACCACCCACCTGCCGCCAGCACTGCCACCACCACCACCAAGCACTGCAGATCGCCCCCTCCTTCTCTCTCTCTCTAACTATCCTACCACCACCACAACATCAATTTGATTAAAGATTTAAACCTTATTTCAAGAGACCAAAACCCACAAACCCCGCACACCTAAATCCACAAAAAAACCCCAACAAAATCACAAAAACTTTAACCACAGAATTACATAAAACAATAACAAAATTAGACACAAACTCAAATCACCTTGTGGGTTTTCAATTTTCAACATCAATTTGATTAAAGGGGAAGATACAATTGGGGCTATGTTTGCAACAAGTGGGAGAAAACAGAGATACTATGTGATGATGAGAGGTTCAATAGTGTTGATTTCTTTGCAAATTGTGCGAGACAAACATTGGTATGACAAGATGGGGTTGTTTGAAGAAGTATTGGAGTTATTATGTGAAAAAGATTGAAGATGCCATTATTGTCATCGTGATAG
>JARYGA010020840.1:0-29832 GCA_030545235.1 Helianthus tuberosus | reverse complement strand
CAAGTTCATGTTTCGTGTGTGGTAGAGTTTCATCCTTTAACCCTTATTACTTTCGTCACAACCTTATGTCATGATCCATGATCATGACCAACCCGGGTTAAATGATGATCCGAGCTACCACAACATAGATCGGGTCCAAATAACTTCACAAATCAAATACTACATGATTTACACAACATATTAGCTTTTAACCACCATTTTTAGTGTTTTAGGTAAACTTTAATGTATCATCTTGTAAGATTACTAGTTTTAACCATTACAAATCGTTTTAACCACTTTACGATAGTTCAAGAAGGTGATTTAAGCAACATACCACTAGCTCGGGGCTAGGGAAGAATCTAGACGCCAAAAGGGTGGATAAAAGCAAGAGAGTGAGGTCCTTCAAGCTCCGAGTGCACCAAGACTCCTTATACGCGACCCTTGACACTTGTGTGATGTTGGAATGTGATGAAGGAAGCTCGAAAAATTGATGGATATATAGGGGAGTTCGGCCGAGAGTTGTAGAGCAAGAGAGAGAGTAGTTCTTGTGATGTTTATGGAATGTGAATATTCAAGTGCCATCTCTAATTACTTATAGACAAATGTAAGATTAATAACCAATGGATCATATGTCTTTAGGATATTAAACATCAAGATTAAAATATTATTATGAAGGACCAAGTATGTCCCCTAGATGGGGACGGTTTCAAGGGGGGGGGGGTAGTTTGGTTGGATTTCAACTAATCATTAGTTTTTAGTTAGGTTAAGTAAGGTAGTTAAGTGCTTAACCCGGTTAGTTGTGTGTCACGCGTTACAATGGGTGTTAGGGTATTCAGGGACCCTAACTGGCTCAGAAAAAGATAAATAATGTTATTAACAATATTTTCATGTTCCGGGTATAGTCCGGTTGTTCGGTTGGATAGTAATCCGTTAAAGTGCTTAACAAAGCTTTAAAGTGTCGTTAATACCCTTTTTTTTAGTGACACAACTCATTTCTGACACTTTGGAAAGTGTCTAGTAATATTTTTCTCATGTTTTGGCACTTTATTAGTTAGCTAAAAGCTGAATTATTAAGTAAAGTGCTGAATTTTGTGCTTAGAGCACGTTTTAGGCACATCCAGTCATTGTAACTTATTCCTAGAGATGCAGTTCTACAACCCTTGTATCCCTACACTCACCACTAGTGTAGTAAAATATTCCTGGCTCCTGCGGGCCTTAGAGGCAGTGTTTGCCTGATGCTGGCTTTATCAGCATGTTCAATAGGTTATCCGTTATAGTGCTACTGTGCTTTTTGTGCATCATGTTTGTCACTAAGGTTTAGCATGTAAATAATGTAGTGACAGCAAGTAAAGTATGATGCAAGTAAGTACATGTATCAGTATTCAAGTAGCAGTTTATTCACAAGTTCAAGCAAGCACAGTAATTAAGCAGTAATTAATTATTAATTAAGTCGTACGGATACCTGGTTTAGAGAGGGTTGTCACACCAGATGCAGTCCTATGCGTTGCATGCTTGAATAATCGAAAACCTAAAACATATGTGAAAATGAGAGTCAGCAATGAAGCTGGCGAGTACATAGGTTTTATTCACCAAATAAATGGAAAAAGTTTGATATTGCAAAACTTTGACAACTACGAGAGTTGTCAATTTAAAATGAAATCTAGAAGGCCAAAGAATGGCAAAAGGTTTAGTATTGCAATACGTTATCTTGATTGTGAAAACTTGTGACAAAGAGTTTTGTCTATGGCAACATGATTATTACTAGGCAATTTTTATGTCATTGAAAATTGTACTTTGTAATCACATTGAAATCATCATAAAACTTGTGAGTGTGTTATTAGAAATCCAATCAAGGATTAATAATAACAATATTTAAATCTGTCATAACTTGTGTGAGTATTACGAAAATCAAGTCAATGATTTATAATAATACTTTGAATATCCTTCTAAGAATCTAACATATGAAGATATGGAAGATTCTACAAGGATTTGGATACTTGAACATTGAATCAATTGAACACATAAATCCTAAAGTGATTTGGATAACGCTACAAGAGTAATACAAGAAGAACACTTATATATAGGAAGTACCAGCGGCGTATCCACCATGTTCTTATGGTATTACACTCGTTTCGTTATCTAAATCACAACTAACCACATAAATACATAATTCGTCAACTTGTTAATCAACTTGTAAACACGCATTAAAGTACGGAATGAATCCAAACAAGGACTTCAATTGTACTTTAAACATCCTACGAGTAGCTAATTATAAAGATAGATAGATACTACAAGGATTTGGTTTGGTTATCAATCGGTAGTATATCAAACTATACTTTGGTAAACAATGTCACATGAATAGCATATCAAACCATGCTTTGGTAAACAATAGCATATCAAACTATGCTTTAGTAAACAATAGCATATCAAACTATGCTCTGGTAAACAGTAGCATATCAAACTATGCTCTGGTAAACAATAGCATATCAAACTATGCTTTAGTAAACAATATCACATTGGTAGCATATCAAACTATGCTTTGGTAGTATATCAAAATATACTTTGGTTTGTGATTTGGTAGTATATCAAACTATACTTTGCTTTTAGTCACAAAAATCCTAAGTCCTAATGGTGGTTCGGGATAACGCCACGAAGGGTAATACAATAAGCACACTTGTATATAGGAAGTACCAGTGGCGTATCCACCATGTCCTTATTGTATTACTTTAGTTTCGTTATCTAAATCACCAACAAATCTCTACACATAATCAATAACCATCGTCTTGTAAAGTACTTCTTAAATTCTCACTATGAAGATAGAAATATCTAAGGTTGTACTTCAAATATCCTATAAGAATCTAACTATGAAGATAGGTAGATCCTATAAGGATCTGGATAATCATCATGTTTGCATAATCGAAATAATACACATAAAAGCACTTAGTAAACACATATATGCCATACATTTAAAAATAAATCGGTTACACATATGAATCACCACAAAACATTTGAAAACGTAAAAGAGGGGAGCGATGTACTCACTTGGAGTTGCGTATAGGTCTTGTTCAAATGTTGAAGTGGTTCCTAGTGTATCAGATACTATGTTAGTGTAACGGTATATAAATCGAGGAATCGGATAGAATGAGGTTTTATTGTGACAACCGTCAATTTTCCGTGTATATGTACAACAATTAAATAGTAATTTGTATCTTAATGACTCTGCTTGATTTGAATTAATGACATGAATGATTCCTGATTATTGTCATATACATACAAGTGCATTACATGTTGCATAATTATTTATCATTATTGCAATGTGTCACACCCTGGCTTTGCGGAAGCGTGGTTAATTTTTGGTGTGACTTCTTAATACCATAGCTTAACCATAACAAAGCTATATGAGATAAAATCATGCAAGATCATCCATTAAGTTTTGAAAACCAAATACAGTACCATTGTTTTTAACGGGAACATACCCTAACAACCATAACCTTGTTCAACAGACAATACAAACTTGAAACATAACATAAACATGATTTAAGGGTTGTGTCTTGTCCAGGAAAGAGACACATCCCCTAAACCCCGGATGACCTCGGAAACTAGTGCAGCGGAAAACATGCCATACCGTGCCAGATCCCTTTTAATTTCCTGAAATACATGTAAGTTGAAAAATCAACAATAATGTTGAGCGAGTTCATGTGCAAGTGAGTATGTAAAACACTTGTAAGTATAAAAGTTCCCTGGTATGTAGCAGTGTAAGGAAAAGAGATCACCAATGGTTTGCAAGGCCATTAGAATGTGTGAAATGCAAGTAGGAAGACTCAACCTAGCAGATTTTTGCGTCGGGTACAAAGTCACTCAAGGTCCGTTCTGTTGGTCCTCTTAGAGGTCCGTTCTGTTGGGCCTAGAGTTGGGCTCGCTACACCCAGATAGATCTACCGCTTACGTCCCTCGGTACTTCAACCTACCCATTCACATGATCTAAGTAGTAACCTCCTTACGCTAACCATACCGTGTATAAAGTACTTGTAAACAAAGTAACATGTATTTCACCCCCGCAGTTAAGAAAACTGAAAACAGTTAGAGAAAAGGGGGACATGAACTCACAGTCAGTGCGTCTCTACCAAGTACTCCAAATCAGAAAGCCGTGCGACGACCTACAAGTGCTAATTCTATTAGACGGACGGCCGTGCCTTAGCTTTATAGTTTAAGTCTTTGGGAAATAGTTAGACAACTATTTCGTGTTTACGTTCTGTATATACTTGGTAGTTAATTTCCTTCCCAAGGATGGGGGATTCAATACATGTGCGTTCAAATTATATCATTAAGTCTCACTTAATATATATACCTTTCCAATTCCAAAATATAAGTATTTTTCTCAAAAATATTATATTTTCATTTCACATAATTTTTCTCCAATAATACGTTGTTAAAATACGCGTTCATAAATATTTCCGTAAGTGCGTAAGTTACGTTTTAACAATTGCGTGGTAATATACTTACCGGTGTAACTTATATATTTATGGTGAAAGCGTTCGTATTATTTTGGATTCGTTAACATTCGTAAATATTATTTTTACTCTAAAAATAATATTTATGTATTTCACAAAATAATCATAAACAGTGTGTGAAAAATATATATATTTATCACGTTAAATTTTGTGAAAATCCCACCTCCGAATATTTAGTAAATAAAGTCATGGCGAAATTTATGTTTCGAAAACATGTCAAAAAAAATGATTCTAACACTTGTAGTGTAAATAGTTCTAAGTGTTAGGTTTTTAGAAAAATTTCGCCAGAGTTTCCTCTGTAACTGGAGGTGGCCACGCTTTCAAGCGTATCATTTTCTTTAACAAATCAACTCAACAATTTTTTTTTCTTTATTGATCAGAACAACTTCCGACTCATCAAACTAGTCGACAAGTATGTAAATCGCATAATCGCATGAACTTGTAGTTTTTCCGAAACTATAGTGTAAATCCCATTATATTTTGTGGATCTTTATATAAAGTAATTTTGATCTCATAAGAGCCTCGTTTTTAGAGAAATCCGTCTTTACAACTTCTCGTCATCTTTTACAAAAACGGTTATTTGTCGGATCTTTTCATTTCACAAGTGTTTACACACTTGTGGTTTATAAAAATCATACTTGTTAGTGTAAGATTCATCTCTTTAAAATACATGATTTCTTTGATACGTGGTTCCTTGAAAATACCACTTATTTCACAAGTGTTTACACACTTGTGGTTTATAAAAATCATACTTGTTAGTGTAAGATTCATCTCTTTAAAATACATGATTTCTTTGATACGTGGTTCCTTGAAAATACCACTTGCAGATGCGTAGATCCGCTAGTTTTAAACACTATTGTACAAGTTAAAACACTTTTACACAAGTAAAACATTTTTACACAAGTTCATGTTTCATGTGTGGTAGAGTTTCACCTTTTAACCCTTGTTACTTCTAAAATAGCTTTGTGTCATGATTCAAGAACATGACTATACCGGGTTAAACGATGATCCGAGCTACCACAACATAGATCGGGTCTAAATAATCACCACTTTCAATTACTACAACATTTACACAACATTTAAGCTATTAACCACCATTTTAAGTGTTTTTAGTAGACTTTTGTGCATCATATTGCATTTTAACGAGATTTAACCGATACAAATCCTTTTAACCACCTTAGAATAGTTCAAATACGAGTTTTAAGCATTATACCTCTAGCTCGAGGCTAGGGAAGAATCTATGCGCAAATGTGGTGGATAAAAGCCAAAGAAAGAGGTCCTTCGCGTTCCGCTTGCTCCAAGCTTCCTAATACGTGACCCTTGATGTTTGTAGATGCTTGGAATGATGATGATCAAAATCGAAAATGGGTGGGTGAAGGAGGGGTGTTCGGCCGAGAGTTCAAGAGCAAGAGAGAGAGATGTGTTGGTGAGTTTGTGAGGTGATGAATGATCTCTAGTGTTAAGCATGTAACTTATAGACAAAATTAGAGTTAATTACCCAATGGTTCTTGTGTAGGCTAGATATTTGACAAGGGAGATTTGCTCAATCAACAAGTACATGGGGGTGTCCCCTAGGTGACCGATTCGGTTGGGGGGGGGGGGGTCCCTTGGTTCGATTTCAACTAGCCATTAAGTATTAGTTAGGTTAAGTTAAGTAATTAACTCGGTTACTTGTGTATAGTATGTTAAAGCGGGTGTTAGGGTATTCAGAGACCCTAACTGGTTCAGAAAAAGATAAGTAATGAAAATAACAATATTTTCATGTTCCGGGTATAGTCCGGTTGTTTGGTTGGATAGTAATCCGTTAAAGTGTTACTAAAGCTTTAAAGTGTCGTTATTACTCTCTTTAGTGACACAGCTTATTCCTGACACTTTGAAGAGTGTCTAGTATTATTTTTCTCATGTCTTGGCACTTTATTAGTTAGCTAGAAGCTGAATTATCATGTAAAGTGCTGAGTTTTGTACTTTGAGTACGTTTTAGGCACATCCTGTCACTGTGACTTATCCCTAGAGACGCAGTTCCACAACCCTTGTATCCCTACACTCACTACTAGTGTAGCAAAATATCTCAGGCTCTTATAGGCCTTGGAGGCAGTGTTTGCCTGATGCTGGGTATATCAGCATGTTCAATAGGTTATCCGTTATTGTGCTACTGTGCTTTTTGTGCATCATGGTTGTCACTAGGGTTCTGTATGTAAGTAATGTAGTGACGATAAGTAAAGTATGATGCAGGTAAGTACATGTATCAGATATCAAGTAGCAGTTCATCAGCTAGTTCAAACAAGCACAGTAATTAAGCAGTAATTAATCATTAATTAAGTCATACGGATACCTGGTTTAGTGCGGGTTGTCACATTCTCCCCCCGTTAAATAAATTTCGTCCCGAAATTTAAGTTCTGCTTGTAGATGCAGGGTTCTTAGGAAAAAGGTGGGGGTATTTCTCTTTCATTCGGTCCTCTCGTTCCCAGGTGTACTCAGGACCATGTCTGGCATTCCAACGAACTTTGACGAGTTTGACACTGCTCCGGCGGGTCTTGTTAATTTTCCAATCTGTGACCTCAACAGGTTCTTCAATGAAGTGGAGCGTGTCGTCAACATGAATCTCGTCGGTGGGAATGGCAACGGTGACTTGAGTTGGACTTTTCTTTAGATTGGATACATGAAATGTATCGTGCACACTATTCAGTTCAGCAGGTAGGTCCAACTTGTATGCTACTAGTCCTATTCTTTCCAGAATTCTGAAGGGACCAATGTAGCGCGGATTTAACTTCCCACGCTTCCCAAAGCGTGCCACCCCCTTCCAGGGTGATACCTTCAATAAAACCATTTCTTCAACTTGGAAATCCACATGTTTCCGGTTTGGATCCGCATAGGCCTTTTGTCTGTGGCGAGCTGCTTCGATGCGTTTAAGAATCTGCGCGATCTTGTCTGTCGTCTCTTGGACGATTTCGGGACCAGCAAGCTGCCTATCACCTGCGTCAGCCCAACATAAGGGTGATCGGCACTTGCGTCCGTAAAGGGCTTCAAATGGGGCGACACCAATACTGGTGTGGTAGCTGTTGTTGTACGAAAATTCGACCAAAGGTAAATGTTTATCCCAGCCACGGCCCAAATCCATAACACACGCTCTCAGCATGTCTTCCAAAGTCTGTATCGTTCGATCGCTCTGGCCGTCAGTTTGCGGATGAAACGCAGTGCTCAGATTCAATTGTGAGCCAAAGGCTTCTTGGAAGGATTGCCATATCCTTGACACAAACCTTCCATCTCTATCAGAGATGATCGAGAGAGGCACTCCATGGCGCGCGACGATCTCTCTCATGTAAATTTCAGCCAATTTGCTCGTATTATCCTTCTCCCTGATGGGTAAGAAGTGTGCTGACTTCGTTAATCGATCCACTATCACCCAGATAGTGTCATGGCCTCTTGGCGTTCTTGGCAATTTCGTAATAAAGTCCATGGAGATTTGTTCCCATTTCCACTTGGGAATCTCGGGTTGTTGCAGAAGTCCCGAAGGCTTCTGGTATTCCGCTTTAACCTTAGCGCACGTTAAACATTTGCTCACGTAAACAGCAACATCGCCTTTCATCCTAGGCCACCAATAATAATCTTTGAGATCCTGGTACATCTTATCCGCTCCTGGATGGATAGAGTACCGCGACTTGTGAGCTTCATCAAAAATAACTTCCCTTAAATCACCAAACAGAGGAACCCAAATCCTTTTCTCAAAACATAACGTCCCTTCCTCGTTTGGTACCAAAAGCTTCTCCATCCCACGGAGATATTCCTCTTCAAGGTTCCCTTCCTTGAGAGCTTCTTTCTGCGCGGCATGAATGCGCAAGGAAAGATCGGTTCGTATAATCATTTCCAAAGCCCTAACCCTTATGGGCTTGATTCTCTCTTTACGACTTAGGGCATCGGCGACTACATTCGCCTTCCCTGGATGATACTTTATCTCGCAGTCGTAGTCGTTCAGCAATTCAACCCATCGTCTTTGCCTCATATTCAACTCCTTCTGGTTGAATATATGCTGTAGGCTCTTGTGATCTGTAAAGATTGTACACTTCGTACCATAAAGGTAGTGTCTCCAGATCTTTAAAGCAAAAACCACTGCGCCGAGCTCCAAATCGTGTGTGGTATAGTTCTTTTCGTGCACTTTCAGTTGACGCGATGCGTAAGCAATAACCTTTTGGCGTTGCATCAACACACAACCCAATCCTTGACGCGATGCGTCGAAGTATACCACAAAATCATCAGTACCCTCTGGTAGAGCTAGGATTGGCGCGTTACAAAGCTTATCCTTCAGTATCTGGAACGCTTCATCCTGTTTGATTCCCCAATCAAACTTCTTATCCTTCTGCGTGAGGAGCGTCAATGGTTGAGCGATCTTTGAAAAATTCTCAATGAATCTTCGATAATAGCCAGCCAAACCCAAGAATTGCCGGATCTCGGTTGGCGTCTTTGGCGTTTCCCAATCCTTGATCGCTTCGATCTTTGTTGGATCCACGTGGATTCCATCTCCATTTACCACGTGCCAAAGGAATTGCACTTCGCGTAGCCAAAATTCGCACTTGGAGAATTTGGCATACAGCTGTTCCTTCTTCAGCAGCTCTAGAATGGCTCTAAGATGCTGCTCGTGTTCAGCCTTCGTCTTTGAATAAATCAAGATGTCGTCGATAAACACGATCACGAACTTGTCCAAGTACGGCTTGCAAACTCTATTCATCAAATCCATAAAGACTGCAGGTGCGTTTGTCAAACCAAACGGCATAACAAGGAACTCGTAGTGTCCATAACGAGTTCTGAAGGCTGTCCTTGGGATACTCTCCTCTTGTATCCTTAACTGATGGTATCCAGATCGAAGATCGATCTTTGAATAAAAGCTTGAGCCTTGCAGTTGGTCAAACAGATCATCAATTCTTGGCAGAGGATACCTATTCTTGATCGTCAGCTTGTTTAACTCCCGGTAGTCAATGCACATTCGAAAACTACCGTCCTTCTTCTTGACAAACAGGACCGGAGCTCCCCAAGGCGAGAAGCTTGGTCGGATAAAACCCTTGTCTAACAACTCTTGAAGTTGTGTTGACAGTTCCTGCATCTCAGACGGAGCAAGTCTATAAGGTGCCTTAGCCACAGGCGCGGCGCCTGGAACTAAGTCGATGTGGAACTCTACTTGCCTCAGAGGCGGTAATCCAGGTAAGTCTTCCGGGAAGACCTCTGGATACTCCCTTACGACAGGGATGTCTTCAATTCTTGGCTCAGCAGCCTTCTTGTCCACAATGTGTGCCAGAAAAGCAACACATCCTTTCTGCAAACACTTCCTTGCTTTCAAGCAGCTGATAATCCTCAATGGCGTCTCACGCTTCTCTCCATGAACAACAATGGTCTCACCATCATTGGTTGGGATACGAACAACCTTTTCGTGACAAACTATCTCAGCCTTGTTGCCTGATAACCAATCCATTCCTACTACCACATCGAAGCTTCCCAACTGGACTGGTAGTAGATCTAAAGCAAACTCACGCTCTCCTAATTCAATCACACAACCTCTGATAACTTCATCGGCTTCTACTAACTTCCCGTTAGCTAATTCGATCGAGTAGGGAATATCTAACTTATTAGCGGCTAACCCAAGCATATTCTTAAATTCTAACGACACGAAGCTATAATCGGCACCAGTATCAAATAAAACGGATGCATAGCGTTGATTCACAGGGAACGTACCAGTAACGACATTGGGGTCCTGGCGTGCTTCCCTTGCTTCGAGTTGGAACACTCTTCCACGGGCTTGGTTTAAGTCTGGGCAGTTCTTCTTAAAATGCCCGATATCACCGCAGTGAAAACACCCAAGTCTTTGCCCGTTTCCACCAGCTTGATCATTCCTCTGATTACGATTCACGGCGCCCGCTTGGTTAGCATTGTTGCCTCGATTCTCGTTACCTCCATAGTTTCCTTGTGAGCGATTTCCAATACCGCCACGGTTATTATTTCTATTCCCAAAACCTCCTTGGCCTCCCCGGCCAGCACTAGCCCAACAAGTGTCCTTCGAGTGGCCACGTTTCCCACATGCTTCGCATACTTTTAGCCCGCACTGACCAGAATGGTGGCGCTGGCAGGCGTTGCATTTGGGCTGGGCGCCCATATACCCTTTTCCTTTCTTTTCTCTACCAGCTGTATTCTGAGCTGGCGTGTCTGATCCTCCTTTCTTAACCACCACACTGGCACCCTGCTTGAAGTTCGAGAACTTCCGTTTGTTACCTCCTGATGACTTGACGTGAGTCTCTGTCTTCTTGGTCTTGATCTCATCAAACTTGTTCAGGCGAATCGCCTCCTCAGTGAGGGCTATGCTCAAATCAATCGCCTCAGTAATAGTCGCAGGCTTGGATGAGGTCACCATGCTTATGATTTGAGGAGCTAATCCCCAAATGAAGCGCTCGATTCGCTTGTATTCTGGTGTAACCATGTAAGGAACCACTTGAGATAAGTCATGGAATCTTTGAACGTACTCCGCTACCTTTGGACCGTCCATTTTCAAGTGCCAGAACTCGGTCTCCAATCGCTGGATTTCTGCGCGGGAACAGTACTTTTTGCGCATAAGTTCCTTCAGTTCGGTCCAGGTCAGCGCGTAGGCAGCAGCTTCGCCTAGTGTCTGTACTTGCAGATTCCACCAAGAGAGGGCTCCATCTAGAAACAGCCCTGAGATATAGGTGACTTGCTGATCTAGCGCGCACTTGCTCATGCGAAGAACAGATTCGGTTTTCTCAGCCCAACGAACGAAGGCGACAGCACCTCCAGTGCCATCGAAGTTGACCGGTTTGCAGTCTAGAAACTGCTTGTAGGTGCACCCTGCACATACGTTATAACATATGAATGGCATTAGCATCCTTGCTAGAGATATCCAATTAGGTCACGGCATGTCTTAACGACTTAGTATTACCGTGAGGTGGATTGTTATTGCCTTGGTTAATACTTCCGCTCGTTCCGGGCTGGGATGCTGCATACTGTGCTATGGCAGCGGCAATAATCTGCTGGAGTTCTGCCTCATTAGTAGGCATGTGTGTCTCACGTCTCGGCGGCATCTTCTAAAAGATGGTTTAAGTTGGTCAGGCCATAGTAAAACTCCGATGTTATAATACTTAAGTCAGGTCATAATGTAGTGTACGTATATAACGATAGTAATAGTAAAATCACATAACATCTCATGTTATTAATACATCATAAATACTAATCACACAACATCCCATGTCATAGAAATACAAGTAAGCAATCAAGCGAATCAAATATGATGAGAATACTGCGATTGCCATATATCGAGACCACATAGTAAGTGTATCAGTACATCCCTGTATCATACAATCATCAATCAACTAGGGGCTACATCACCCCTGTCCAAAAGCTACATCATGTCAATGTCAAATACGTCAAATACAAGTCAACAAAAGTCAGAATCAAATGTAGTCTCCAAAAATGCTGTGCAGTCCAACAATCGCCGTCTTCTCATCCTCGTCTACCCAAACAACACTGATGAGCTCTATACAGATGGTGGTGGAGGAGGAGGAAAATGGGTGTAAAGTAAACGACGTAACTGGAGCCAGTCCGCCTCCATAGCCTGCTGAGTACGAATGATAGTAGCAACCTGCTGCTCTAGTGTAAAGAGACGGGCAGCATAATCTGGAGGTAAGGGTCGAAATGGCTGCAGAGGAGAGTGTGTCTGACCATGGCACAGACACGGTGGCAGCTGAGCTCTCTCGAGCTCCTGGATGCGCTGCGTGTGTGACTCGTGCTGAGCGACGAAAGACATCAAAATGTCCTCGATAGTATACCCCCTGTGAAAAGAATGGTAGGGGTCAGTAGGTGGCATACCAGAGTCTGGTGCCCAAAGGAATGGCTCACTGGTAGGATCAAATGGGGCCATATGAAATGGAGCAACAGAGGGTGGAACAGATGACATCTGGGGCATGAAGGGGATAGACATCGGTACATGCCCATCAGGATGGGCTGAAGAACCCTCTCCAGGCCTCGCTGGAGGTACAAACTGTGGAACCTGAAAAGAAAAATCAACATGTCGCGTATCAGGGATCTGTGGGGGAAATGGTGGAACATCCTCATCAGCAGGTATCCAACCGTGCTGTGCATGCTCATCTGGTGGATCCATGCGTGCTGCGAACAGTGCATGCTCGGGCTCTAGTGGTATGGGATCAGGTGCAACAAAAGGGTGAACAGGTGCAATGTGCTCAACAGGATGGTCAACAGGTATATCAACAACAGGTAAAGGAACAACAGGATCAATAGCAACGTGATCGCCCTCTATCAAAGGAACGTCCATGGGGAGATCACCAACAGGTGGGTCTGCTATAACAGGCTCAATAGGGATGTCAGCATGTACGGGATCATGCTCAAGGATGGGGTCTAGAGCGGCTGCCTGCTCAGGAGCGACGACAGGCTCAGGGTCATCAAAAGCCATCTCGAAGTCAAACTCTAGGTCGATAGGATCTACTGGGTCAGCTGGATCCTCCATGGGCTGATCCATAGGTATGAACTCGATCTCACGATCAGGGTCGTATCCCGGAGGAAAGATAGGATCAGAATCCTCTATGTCATCATGGTCAAACTCAAAACTGGGTATAGGTGCAACAGAGGATGCCTGGTCAGGATCAGAATCGTGCGCAAAGTGCTGTGCGCTCAATGTGTGAGAAGGTGCGGATGTCACAGACTCGAAGGAGTCTGGGACAGGAGAATGTGCTGGCGAATCCTCAGCGGGAACGTCAGCGATCATCAAAAGATCGTCCGCAGGAAGAAGGGCCTCGCCCTGGATCTCATCCTCAAAAGGCTCATCCTCAAACAGGTCAATATCGCCATCAGCCTCGGCATCAAGAAGGAAATCATATGCTGGATAAACGGCTAAGGGTATAGGAGCCGGAATCTCTACTAGAGGTAAGTACTCAGCGGGAGGGTCATCTGCAGGCTCATCAGCACCATCGGGTAGTGCGAAGGGCTGGAAATCATCCTCGTCAGTACTGGTATAGTCCGATGTGTACACCTCATGCTCGGAGGATGTGAGGTCATCAGATACGATAGGTATGGGTCCGGTAGTGTCCGAATCGCCAGTACCGGCGGAATCCATGAGTCTGTAACACAAATATGCTCAAATAATCAGTCATACAATCAGATAATCATATAAGTCACCAAGTAAGATATCACATAATTTTCCTAGTCCCACTAGCCTCCCAGTCTCCTGGACTGCTCTATCAACTACCTCGACCTCTCAGATCGAGCCTCGGTCTCCAACACCGAGCCTCAGTCTCCAAACTGAGCCTACTTTTCCTAGTCCCACTAGCCAACTACCTTGATCTCTCAGATCGAGCCTCGGTCTCCAACACCGAGCCTCAGTCTCCAAACTGAGCTTACTCTTCCTAGTCCCACTAGCCAATCCTCCTAGTCCCACTAGTCAATCCTCCTAGTCCCACTAGCCAATTCTCCTAGTCCCACTAGCCAACTAACCTCGATCTCTCAGACCGAGCCTCGGCCTCTCAGACCGAGCCTCAGCCTTTCCAGACTAAGCCTATAAATAATAAAATGTGCTCAACATTTGTTTGTAAAAAGTTTTGGATCTGGACTTAAGTGGTATGCAGAAAAAAAATGTTTTCGTGAGAGCCCTAGTGATCATAGTCTAGACTCGAGGAAGAATCCTAGTTCGCTATGATCAGAGCTCTGATACCAAGCTGTCACACCCTGGCTTTGCGGAAGCGTGGTTAATTTTTGGTGTGACTTCTTAATACCATAGCTTAACCATAACAAAGCTATATGAGATAAAATCATGCAAGATCATCCATTAAGTTTTGAAAACCAAATACAGTACCATTGTTTTTAACGGGAACATACCCTAACAACCATAACCTTGTTCAACAGACAATACAAACTTGAAACATAACATAAACATGATTTAAGGGTTGTGTCTTGTCCAGGAAAGAGACACATCCCCTAAACCCCGGATGACCTCGGAAACTAGTGCAGCGGAAAACATGCCATACCGTGCCAGATCCCTTTTAATTTCCTGAAATACATGTAAGTTGAAAAATCAACAATAATGTTGAGCGAGTTCATGTGCAAGTGAGTATGTAAAACACTTGTAAGTATAAAAGTTCCCTGGTATGTAGCAGTGTAAGGAAAAGAGATCACCAATGGTTTGCAAGGCCATTAGCATGTGTGAAATGCAAGTAGGAAGACTCAACCTAGCAGATTTTTGCGTCGGGTACAAAGTCACTCAAGGTCCGTTCTGTTGGTCCTCTTAGAGGTCCGTTCTGTTGGGCCTAGAGTTGGGCTCGCTACACCCAGATAGATCTACCGCTTACGTCCCTCGGTACTTCTGCCTACCCATTCACATGATCTAAGTAGTAACCTCCTTACGCTAACCATACCGTGTATAAAGTACTTGTAAACAAAGTAACATGTATTTCACCCCCGCAGTTAAGAAAACTGAAAACAGTTAGAGAAAAGGGGGACATGAACTCACAGTCAGTGCGTCTCTACCAAGTACTCCAAATCAGAAAGCCGTGCGACGACCTACAAGTGCTAATTCTATTAGACGGACGGCCGTGCCTTAGCTTTATAGTTTAAGTCTTTGGGAAATAGTTAGACAACTATTTCGTGTTTACGTTCTGTATATACTTGGTAGTTAATTTCCTTCCCAAGGATGGGGGATTCAATACATGTGCGTTCAAATTATATCATTAAGTCTCACTTAATATATATACCTTTCCAATTCCAAAATATAAGTATTTTTCTCAAAAATATTATATTTTCATTTCATATAATTTTTCTCCAATAATACGTTGTTAAAATACACGTTCATAAATATTTCCGTAAGTGCGTAAGTTACGTTTTAACAATTGCGTGGTAATATACTTACCGGTGTAACTTATATATTTATGGTGAAAGCGTTCGTATTATTTTGGATTCGTTAACGTTCGTAAATATTATTTTTACTCTAAAAATAATATTTATGTATTTCACAAAATAATCATAAACAGTGTGTGAAAAATATATATATTTATCACGTTAAATTTTGTGAAAATCCCACCTCCGAATATTTAGTAAATAAAGTCATGGCGAAATTTATGTTTCGAAAACATGTCAAAAAAAATGATTCTAACACTTGTAGTGTAAATAGTTCTAAGTGTTAGGTTTTTAGAAAAATTTCGCCAGAGTTTCCTCTGTAACTGGAGGTGGCCACGCTTTCAAGCGTATCGTTTTCTTTAACAAATCAACTCGACAATTTTTTTTTCTTTATTGATCAGAACAACTTCCGACTCATCAAACTAGTCGACAAGTATGTAAATCGCATAATCGCATGAACTTGTAGTTTTTCCGAAACTATAGTGTAAATCCCATTATATTTTGTGGATCTTTATATAAAGTAATTTTGATCTCATAAGAGCCTCGTTTTTAGAGAAATCCGTCTTTACAACTTCTCGTCATCTTTTACAAAAACGGTTATTTGTCGGATCTTTTCATTTCACAAGTGTTTACACACTTGTGGTTTATAAAAATCATACTTGTTAGTGTAAGATTCATCTCTTTAAAATACATGATTTCTTTGATACGTGGTTCCTTGAAAATACCACTTGCAGATGCGTAGATCCGCTAGTTTTAAACACTATTGTAGAAGTTAAAACACTTTTACACAAGTAAAACATTTTTACACAAGTTCATGTTTCATGTGTGGTAGAGTTTCACCTTTTAACCCTTGTTACTTCTAAAATAGCTTTGTGTCATGATTCAAGAACATGACTATACCGGGTTAAACGATGATCCGAGCTACCACAACATAGATCGGGTCTAAATAATCACCACTTTCAATTACTACAACATTTACACAACATTTAAGCTATTAACCACCATTTTAAGTGTTTTTAGTAGACTTTTGTGCATCATATTGCATTTTAACGAGATTTAACCGATACAAATCCTTTTAACCACCTTAGAATAGTTCAAATACGAGTTTTAAGCATTATACCTCTAGCTCGAGGCTAGGGAAGAATCTATGCGCAAATGTGGTGGATAAAAGCCAAAGAAAGAGGTCCTTCGCGTTCCGCTTGCTCCAAGCTTCCTAATACGTGACCCTTGATGTTTGTAGATGCTTGGAATGATGATGATCAAAATCGAAAATGGGTGGGTGAAGGAGGGGTGTTCGGCCGAGAGTTCAAGAGCAAGAGAGAGAGATGTGTTGGTGAGTTTGTGAGGTGATGAATGATCTCTAGTGTTAAGCATGTAACTTATAGACAAAATTAGAGTTAATTACCCAATGGTTCTTGTGTAGGCTAGATATTTGACAAGGGAGATTTGCTCAATCAACAAGTACATGGGGGTGTCCCCTAGGTGACCGATTCGGTTGGGGGGGGGGGTCCCTTGGTTCGATTTCAACTAGCCATTAAGTATTAGTTAGGTTAAGTTAAGTAATTAACTCGGTTACTTGTGTATAGTATGTTAAAGCGGGTGTTAGGGTATTCAGAGACCCTAACTGGTTCAGAAAAAGATAAGTAATGAAAATAACAATATTTTCATGTTCCGGGTATAGTCCGGTTGTTTGGTTGGATAGTAATCCGTTAAAGTGTTACTAAAGCTTTAAAGTGTCGTTATTACTCTCTTTAGTGACACAGCTTATTCCTGACACTTTGAAGAGTGTCTAGTATTATTTTTCTCATGTCTTGGCACTTTATTAGTTAGCTAGAAGCTGAATTATCATGTAAAGTGCTGAGTTTTGTACTTTGAGTACGTTTTAGGCACATCCTGTCACTGTGACTTATCCCTAGAGACGCAGTTCCACAACCCTTGTATCCCTACACTCACTACTAGTGTAGCAAAATATCTCAGGCTCTTATAGGCCTTGGAGGCAGTGTTTGCCTGATGCTGGGTATATCAGCATGTTCAATAGGTTATCCGTTATTGTGCTACTGTGCTTTTTGTGCATCATGGTTGTCACTAGGGTTCTGTATGTAAGTAATGTAGTGACGATAAGTAAAGTATGATGCAGGTAAGTACATGTATCAGATATCAAGTAGCAGTTCATCAGCTAGTTCAAACAAGCACATTAATTAAGCAGTAATTAATCATTAATTAAGTCATACGGATACCTGGTTTAGTGCGGGTTGTCACACAATGCAACACATTGATTCAATTGATGCACGAAACAAAGTTAGCACAGTTATCAGACAAACTAGAAGTATTGACGGGAGTTCAGTACTCAGACAAACATGATGTTAAGACATAGAATGAGCCCGAAACTAAGAGTTATACTAGTATAGTGTGTAGGAAAGAAGGGATCATAAAACTGCCTTCCTAGAGATAGTTTAAGTGCCGGAAAGTGACTAAAAGTCACAAAAACTGCAGAATTCTGCCTAATTCGGCAAAAATCGGCATTTTAACAACACAATATAATGTAGAATTATGGTTTAATGGTCCAGAAAACCTTCCTAGGTGTCGGGAATCAAAACTGTCATAAAAGGGAACATAAGGCACACTAAACTACGTAATTTAGCACCTTAACGAACCCGTAACAAACCGAACAACCGGACACTACCCGAAACACCAAATTTTTACTAGAAGCATTGTTTTAACATTTTCGAGCTAGTTATGGTCACCGAACACCATAATACATCTTATAAACATATAACACATGTAACACTAAATCTTACACTTAGAATTCAACTAACTTAACTAACTAAACATTTGAACCACAACCATATACAACCCCCCATTCGATGATCACCAAGGGTGGACCCACCCCTTGATTTCTTTTATTTGTTTGTTGGATATGCTTGATACTTTAGAAACATATTATCCATGGGATTAGCTCATGTTGGAGGAACTTGTTTTATAAACCAAGAGACATCACATACTTCACATTTCATAACAACATCATCTCTCCCTCTCCTCCTCCCTTACTCACGGCCGCCAACCACCACCAGAATCTCACCATTTTCACTTCAATCTCATACAATCTAAGGTGATTCAAGGGTGCTAGGAGCTAAGTTAAGAAGCTTGGAGGCATTGGAAGTTGAAGGACCTTCACCATAAGTTTTTATCCACCTTATTCATCATCTTCTTCATCTTTGATTCTTCCCTAGCCCTTGTGCTAGTAGTAAGCCTCTTTACAACTTGATTTTTTCTTCTCATTTTGATGGTTAAAAGAATATGTAAGTTGCTAATCATAAGAATCATAAAGAAATAAGAAGATGATCTTTCACATAAAGCTTAATAGCATAAGAATCTAAGTTGTTTTGGTGTATGTATGATACTTGATTGTTGATTTCTTGTGATTATGATGTTGATCATCATAAGAAGCTTGCTAGATTGTGATTAAACAAATGATCTAGCAAGTGAGAGGATGAATCTTGTGAAAATCAAAATGATCATCCTTTATGTGGAACATGAACTTGAAAATGAAGTTGTTTTTGTGTATGATGATGATTGACACATGTTATAAGTCTTGTAAATGGATGATTACAAAAATAATTTTCTCAAGAAACCAAAGTTATTTACAAGATTTACATGATCATGATTTTAAAGAAACTAATCATGTTTTTTAGTGTTAAATCAAAGCTAGAAACATGTTGTTAACAAGAAGAATACAAGAAAAATCATTTTTAGAAAATAATCTTGTAAGTTGTAAAAGACTAAATTTTACAAGAAAGGGATTTATGAACAAAGAACCATGTTTTTAAGGGTAACTAAACCTACTAAACAACATGTTAAAATGCTACAAACTTTTACACAATTTCATGTTCATGATGTAGTGTAAATTGCATGATTTTGGCTCATGGTAAGTCTTGATTTAATTGTTGATGATTGATAATGATTTTAAAATAAAATGATATGCTTTTAAAGCATGGAAACCACCATTTTAAGGGGAAACTATGGCAAAATTTTTGTAGAATTTAAACACTTAGGAAAATATTTTTAAACAAGTGTTTACAAATGTATTTTGGTCATGGTTTTCATATAAAAACTTGCCATAATTTTTGTTAGAAAAATTATGAATATTGGAGGATTGATTTTTGATAAATAAAAGTGACTAAGTATATATTTAGGGAAATATATATATTTAGATGTCACACTTGTGTGCAACTTGTATATTATGTGTATTAGTTATATTATTTTAGGAACTTGAAAATAATATAACTTACCAAAATACCCAAAATTGTAATACAAAATGTTACCAAGAATTCCAAGAAAATGATTATATACCCGAATATTGGACAAACCGAACAAGGACTATATATATATATATATATATATATATATATATATATATATTCCAGAACTAAATTCATATATATTTTGACAAATGAGTTAAATGGTATTTTGGAAACCAAAGAAACGGAAAATATGATTTTTACAAGTATTACAAGATATATCATATTTTACCAAGTAGAAAATATATTATTTTTGAGTGGAGAAAAATATATATATTTTCTTGAACAATTAGAAGACATATTATTTTTGAAGAAAATATATATTTTCTTAATCAAATTAAGAAGATATTCTTTTGGGTGAAAATGGAATTATAAACATTTTCTAAGTTAATCTTGAAAATATATTATTTTGAGGTTATATGAAAATATATTAATTTTGCCAAGCAAAGTTATAGTTATTTTCTATAAAAGTTTTCTTAAAATACATATTATTTTAAGAATACAAGTTGGTGATTTTTAGTTGATTCAAAATGATATTTCGGAAAGTTTAATACAAGATTAAGTATAAAATACTTAATGAATACAAGAAAATACGTATTCTCGTACGTACAAATACACACCGGAATACGTTACCAATAATTGGCAAAATACACAAGTACATCCATACTTGAGAGAATACATATGTATAAATACATAATATACCAAGTTAAAATATATTATTTTAATAAATATTCCACATAATTGATAATTATAATTTAACTTAAAATATTATTATTTTAACTAATAAATATGTACTTTGGAATAATATAAAGTACATCAAAGACGTAACTCAAAGAATGTTAAGTCATTATACCAAAGACTAAGAGTCGTTACACGACCTAGCCGTCTAATAAAACATAGCACGTGTGTACGTAGTTGCACGACATCAGGACAAGACCTTTGAGTTGCACCGGATAGCAAGACGCAAGATTGTGAGTTCATGTCCCCCTTTTCTTTTAGCTGTTTTCGGTTTATAACTTCGGGGATGAAATACATGTTTCAAAAGTTCAAATCTTTCAATGGTATGGTTTGGCTAAGGAATGAACTCTTAGATCACGTGGATGATGTAGTATCTCTCTTAAGTGCCATTAATCTAGTTTAAGACCGAGGGGCATGAGTGGTAGATATATCTGGGTGTAGCGAGCCCTGCCCATGGGTCCTTGTGTGGCTGCAGGTGGTGACTATGTCGTTCCCGCCGGATGGACCAGAGGAAATCCGCTAGGTTTGAGCACTTCCTGCGCATCATACATATTAATGTCCTTGCAAAACATTAATGATCTGTTCATAGACGCTTTCATACCGGTTATCAAAGGAATTCTCTCAAATGTTTACAAGTCATTACGAGCTCACATACAAAACCTATGAACTCGCTCAACTTTTGTTGATGTTTTTCAAATTACATGTATTTCAGGAAATTGATATGGATCTGGCGGGCGTTTCAAAGTTTTCAAGATGTGTTACAAGGAATGATGCCATCCCGTTTTGAAGGGTTTGAATTGTGTACTTTATCTGTCACACCCCAAAATACCACTTGCGGAAACTCCGCGGGATGTGTGACGTACCAAGATCTAGCCACCAATCATATTGAACTCATAACTATATTTAAATAAAAACTTTCATTCATTATCATAAAGTGTTGCAAAACGTTAAACGTAATTCATTGTATACAGCGGAAGCATAAATCATTTGTTAAGTATTCCATAAACCACATGTACGAAAACTATTAGACTTATCTTGCGATTCCATGTATCTCGACCCATGACCACTCTAGCCTCCCAGACAACAAGTTCCAATAATATAACCCTATAGACCTACAAGCATGCAGACAAGTGTGTCAAACGACGCTGGAGAGTTAAAAGTTTGTTAACACGTTTTAGTTACCAGATATACGTATAACACATTTCAATGATTTGATATTGTTAATAACTCGATTACTGCAGATGGCTCTAGATTATTTACCCTATTCCCCAAAGCCTCTATCAAAGCAATGGTCAAGACCGGGGTCATTAGTTTACTCCCGACCTCCCCGGTGCGGTGTGAGGGTGCCAAACCTAAATAACGCTATTAACTAATACCCCGTTGCCTCCCCGGCAACAAATCGGTAGATGGGACTTGAGTGATAGATATGAGTGTATTAACCAACATCCCAGGTTTAACATTCCAGTCAAACCCTAATTACCCGACATTCTTCCTCGCAACGTTTACCAGATGTCCCTCCCTGGGACGCATGCTTGGAAAAAGAGCAGTGAACTCACCTTAGATTGCTCGGTATGTTACGTTACATTACCCGTTCCAAGTTAGTCAACCAAACCCTACCGCGGTTACCAAAGATAATCAGTTTCATAAATACATACCCAAATCACGTATTCGACTAGTCACACGTAATACCATTGTCACATAACACATAGCAGATGATTGGTTTGTATCACAAGTTCAGGTTCCCAACAATGGTTACCAATAACATCAGTCTTACCATAAATCAAGTTATCAATTTTTACACAATTTTCATCTATCACGCGATCACAGCATGTCCGTTAGCAATTACACATTTCTAACACAAGTTCACATTTCATGTGAATGTCACCAAGTATAACATAACAGATGAGTTTGTATTTCATTCTAGTCGAACAAACTTTCTTATTCTTATTTACTTGCAACATAGATCATATACGCACACAAACATCTATCTTCATCATCAAAAGTGCCTACTGTTCAACTCATCACTTTCACGGAGAAATACCCCACGCGGCGAAGAACCATTTTTCGTCGGGTTCGATGTGACGAAAGTCTATCTTTCGTCGCTAGTGGGTTTGGCGAAAAACCCCTATGTTTCGTCGAGCATCAAACATCAGAACCCATTCTTTGTCACACCAACAACAGTTACAGATTTTGGTTCATCTCAATCAGATCAATCTAATACTTTTGGTAACCGTTATATGCAATCAAATTCATCAACAACACAATTAATCTAATCGATCAACAGTCCACAACATCCTATTCAGATCAATAATACGATGATTTCAATCATCAGCATGCAACCCTAATCATTCTATAACAATTACAAACATCAATTCAGTTACTCATTCAAACTTAACATGAATTCCAAACCATCTATTCATCAACATGCATCATCACATAATTCATTACAATCCATGACAATTCCGAATCATACTAAGCCCGAGATCGGCATAACAAATCATAACAATTAACAAGAAACTATAATCATATAATCAGCAATGGTTGAGAACAAATATAAGTATACTAACCGAGCAAGCAAGATAGGAAATCGAGACGATCATTCGAGGTGAAACATTTTAAGGAGTAGGAGGGAGCTAGGGTTGATCTTATTTTGTGTAGTTGCTAGACTATGGGAACCAATCCCTAAATTGGTTGTATATGGGCTAAAAGGACCAGTCGGGCATAACCTTGGGTTCTACTTGGGCCGTGGAACAGATTGGGCCGAGACCCCTTAGTGGCGAAAGACCTCTTGACGAAAGCCCATGTTTCGTCAAGGGTGTTGGTGACAAAAGACTCCTTCGCCGAGTCCTGGTTCTTCGTCGTGTGCCAAGTGTGAATCAAGTGTGGTATTCTGCTATGTCTAAACGTTGCACAATAAACAATACTTACAGTTTCATGTAACAGTCAAATGTGACTATACACCAATCATTAAACATAACAATGCATTAACATTAACCATACTAATAACATGCACAAGTTACGGTATCAACAACTGAGTTATGGAACAAGTAATACCTAAAAGAAAGGCCTTTAAATCTTGAGTTGTCACATCATACCCAACTTGAAAGAAATTTCGTCGTGAAATTTGACAAGTAATCCAAAACGGCAAAGTGTTAAATCAGGATGACTGTGGAATTTTCCGCGGTTACCACATCATCCCCAACTTGAAAGGGTATTTCGTCCCGAAATTTGACAAGTAATCCAAAACGGAAAATTGTTAAATTAGGATGACTGTGGAATTTTCCGCGGTTACCACATCATCCCCAACTTGAAAGGGAATTTCGCCCCAAAATTCACTAGTGACATCAGGAGTTACTCCAATCGTTTGAACAATCGAGGATACTACAGCTTTATCAGATCTTTATGTTCCCACGTGAACCCTGGTCCATGTTTTGAGTTCCAACGAACTCCCATGATAGAAATTAAACTATGTCAACGATTCTTGGCTTCCTGGTTCATGATTTCGATAGATTTCCCGACAACTGCAACTTGTCGTTAGCCTTAGATTCTAGTAAAGGTATCACAAGTATTTCATTAGGCAAACACTGCCTTAGGTTTGAGATATAGATAACACCGCATACGTTACCAAGTTCGTCAGGTAACCCGAGTTTGTAGGCCACGTGACCGATTCTTTCCAGAATTCTGAATGACTCAACGTAATGTAAATTAAGCTTGCCATGCTTCCCAAGCGTACCACACCCTCCCAGGATAAGACTTTCAACATGATACAATCGCCTACAATGAACTAAGCAATCTAAACAATCAACTTTTCTGAAGGTCACGCATTACCGCCAAACGATTTCCGATCTAAAAAATCTTCCCAAGGGGTTCGAGTACAAGTCCTGGATCTGTGATTAGGCTGTCTCCCACCTTAATTCTACAAGGAGATTAGCGTTATTGTCCATGCAAGGCCTCTGACATAGTTGTCTGAGTACTAGAATGGTAACTGTTGCAGTAAACTCAACCAAAGGTAAGTGTCCTTTCAAACTTTTACTAAGTCAATTACACACATGCTCATAGAATGTCTTCAAGTGTCAGGATGGTTCGTTTACTCTAACCGTTTCTCCTATGATGATGAACAATGCTCATGTCTAAACGTGAGCCAAGAGTGTTGTGTAATGCCTGTCATAAATCAGGTATAGATCAAAATCAGAGATAACAACATTTGTCGCCTCGTGCCTAAAAAGTCATCTTTCTCAGAGGAATGTTCACAAGCTGTGAAGACTCGTCAGTTTCCTTGATTGCAAGAGAGTGTACTGGTTGCATGAGACAATCAACGATCACCCAGGTGATATTGTTTCCGTTCTGAGTTTTAGGTAGACCATTGACAAAATCTGTGGCAGTCAGTTCCAATCCTCCAAATGGGTGTTTCTGATTACTGACACAAACCAGAAGGTTTCTGATGTTCCACCTTGGCTTTCGCACAAGTCAAACATCATTAACATGCTTTGCTGTGTAGGCCTTCAAGCCCAGTCACCAGTATAAGATCCTTAGATCCTAATATATTCCATCAGAATCCAGACGTCTAGAATATCGAATCTGGTGTGCTTTGCTCAACACAAGTTTCCCTAAAGTTGTCGTATAATGAGATCCACACTCGTTCCTTGAGGTAGTGAATATCATCCGATCTATCAAAGGTTGCTTTTCCATGCCCCGCATGGGTTCAACTTGAAAATCCTCTTCCTTCAGTTCTCCAGTTTGGACAGAGCGAGTCTGATCAGGTAAGTTAGAGCCGATGGTGTGCTGCAAAGCTCGCGCACATTCAAGTTTCACAGTCAAAATCATTCAAAGGTTCCATCCAGTGATGTCATCACATGTTTAGCTCTTTCGGAACAAGGGTGCACGGGAGGCCCCTTGTGTAGGACCGGTTTTAACTCCGAAACGATTGCAAACCGAACGTATGACGTGCGGAATCCGTACACGAATGCGACCTAACACACACGATGTAATATAAATGTGATTCTATTAGAAATCTAACAAGAACAAGCACCTTGAATCACCTTCTCTCTCTAGATTCTCTCTCTAGATCTAGAGTTCTCCTAAACACAAATGAGCCAAAAAAGTCTCTAATCTAAACATAAAGCTCCTATTTATAGGCCTTGGCTTTTAATGAGATTTCTCATTAATTACAATATTGCAACCTTGCCTTTTGTCTAGATATTACATCATACCGACTCGTTTTCTTCTGTTTCTCGCTACGGCTCGGATTGACGAAGGCTATAGACATAAATGCACTAACACCTTGTGATTGGTCTAAGTAGTGCATTTGGTACCATCCAAGTAATGCCTCCAACTTAAATCCAAAGGCTATGGTTTCCACCGCAGGTTGTGACTCGTGCAATTCCTCTTGTAAATCCACTACGTAAGTCATCACCTTCTCGTGTTGCATCGGCGCATAACTGGGACTCTGATTCGAACCATCATGGTATACCATTGATTCATCAATACCCTCAGATAGAAACGATGCTCAGTGCATTGCAGAGTTGGGTTTCAAAAGATGAAAAAACGTCCTCTTGTTTTGTCTTCCACAAACACAACACCCTGCTGTGTTAAAGAGATTAAAGCTGCGTGATCTTCGAAAATCCTGAGATGAATCTACGATAGTATCTAGCGAGACCATGAAATTGCTGTACCCTCGAAGGGATCTTTGGTGTCGATCAGTTTCTAACAAAATGGATCTTAGCGAGATCCACGTGTATTCCCACTTCGTTGTTTATTTGACCAAAAATTGTACCTCTCGAATCCAGAAGTTACCTTTAACAAGACTTCGCGTGAGGTGGCTCCTCCCTCAGGAACTCTAAAATAAGATACAAATGTCGCCCATGATGTTCCTTTCTCCTGGAAATGATCGAAAATGTCATTAATAAACACGGTCGATTCATGAGGTCCATAAATCTGCTGGTGTGTTGATTAACTCAATGGTCATGGTGTACAAAGTCGCAATGGCCGCATTGCATTCGATATGCCGTTCTAAGAACACCCTCCCCTGGACTTCCATCTGATAATAGTTCGTTCGTTAGTCAATCCTCGAATGGGAGCTTGTCCCTCGCAGCTGGTCAACAAGTTGTCAATACATGGTCGAGGCAAACGGTTCTTGACTGTCACCTTGCTGAGTTCTGGATAATTAGTACACATACGGAAAGGCTTTATCTTCCCGAATATAATTGGGGCTCCCCAAAGCGAAAAACTATGTCCAATAGTTCCTGTAGTTGATTAGATAGTTCTTGCAACCTTCCTAATGTGAGATAATAAGGAGTACTAGTACTAAGGGCTGCTTCTGACATGATATGGATCTGATATTCCACCTGACGATACGGAGGTAAACCAGATAGTTCCTCTGGTAGCACATAGGGAGAAATCATGAACAATTGGTGGATCCTCGATCCTCTTTTCCTTAGCCTTAACATCAGTAACGAGTGCTAACATAGCGGGGTAATCCTTCCATGGACACTTCTGGCCTTCATTGCTGAATTGATGCTAACCTCTCCACCACTCGGAAACTGTATGCCAGGCGACGACCTTCCCCTCACAGGGTATATCTGTGTGATATCTGGATACCCAATCCATACTGACTGCTGCATCAAAACTATCAAGGGTAATAGAAAGAAGATCGATGTCGAACACTTGCCCCACAAGGTCGAGTTTGCATCCCAACGAACATATGAAGTTTCAATTGACTTGCCATCAGCCGATTCCACAACAGGCTCGGTTTCAGGAAACGTCAGGGTTAAGAAGAATAGAGATGAAGTGATTAGCTACCCATACAAGCTACCATGTTGCTATAATGCCTGGCGTTGTCCTCGCCAATCCCGAATGCTCTTCCACGAGCATCATTTCTAGTGTTGCTAGTACGATCACGTGGATTCCCAATTACTGTCATTGTTCCCTTGGTTGTAAACATTTTGACTTGACAACAGTCAATCCTTGTCGGAGTCACCTTCGTTTTCATATTGTAGACTACGATTACGAGCGCCTCGATTTCGCCGTGACTGTTGCCCCTAATGTCGCTGCTTGTAACGGGGTCCTTCGATCTTATACGAACAGGGTCCATCTTTTCACATCTAGTGCCACATCCTAGGGCGCTACTCATTGTGCTGGCAGTTACATATTCCACACTATAGCCAATTGTCATTGCTTATGTCCCGATTGATTCGTAAGAGTTGACTCCCATGAGTCGCTTACTAGGGTTTGGGATTTCGATTGAAGCAAATTTGCTGGTGTTCGTTGCCGGTAATCAGGGTCGTCCTAATATTGAGGTCGGGAAGGCACTACGCTCATCCTCTTGTCCATCGTTCTTGCAAGTTGATTGAGTAATACACGGTATGTTACGAGAGTGTTGCAGAAGTGATCACACTTTGGGATCTAAGGCGTCAATTCGTTAAATTCCAGCAAACGAAGAAAAGTGAGAAGAGTATAGACCAATTATTTGACGCCGCGAGATCCAACCCAGGGATGTTCATACTAGCACCTAGCATTCAACACAGTTCACTAGACGTCCAGATGAGCGTTCAGGTAATACTCGATAGTATCAAGATTCGTAAGGATTCGGAGAGAGTGAAAAGATCACATTCGAGTAGGAGACAATTACTGCTATGACTCCTATAAACTTGTTATGTTTCTCATTGATCGAATAGCGGAACATGACCCCTTTTCACTTGTTAAGCCTCACTGGGACTCACATGTACCCCACATTATTATTATGTGTGCACCCACAATAATATTGTGATTTGCATGCTCATCTCAATTCCTCCTAACTCATGTCAAATGGTTCCTCAGACATAGATGTCAAACGGGGGTTGTCAAAATGATAAGATCACAGAATTCCAAAGACTATGACATACCACCATGCATCATAATGTAAGCAAGCAATTCATGTAATCATGCTATAGTGACGAGTGTGTGTTCGTATGTTACGTCATAAACAAATGTGTACTAGTCATGTAATGTATGCAACAAGTGAGAAGAACGAACCTTGTAGTCTGGAGCTGAGTGTCATGGTCGTATTCACGTATTCAGAACTGTTCGGTTATAGTCTGGTTTTATGAAAACATTTTTAAAACCAAGTTCACTATAACTAGTGTCTCTGATACCAAACTATCACACCCCCGAAATACCACTTGCGGAAACTCCGCGGGACGTGTGACGTACCAGGATCTAGCCACCAATCACATTGAACTCATAACTATATTTAAATAAAAACTTTCATTCATTATCATAAACTGTTGCAAAACGTTAAACGTAATTCATTGTATACAGTAGAAGCATAAATCATTTGTTAAGTGTTCCATAAACCACATGTACGAAAACCATTAGACTTGTCTTGTGATTCCGTGTATCTCGACACATGACCACTCCAGCCTCCCAAACAGCAAGTTCCAATGATATAACCCTATAGACCTGCAAGCATGCAGATAAGTGTGTCAGATAACGCTGGTGAGTTCAAAGTTTGTTAACACATTTTAGTTACCATATATACGTATGAAACATTTCAATGATTTGATGTTGTTAATAACTCGATTACCGCAGATGGCTCCAAATTATTTACCCTATTCCCCAAAGCCTCTATCAAATCAATGGTCAAGATTGGGGTCATTAGTTCACTCCCGACCTCCCTGGTGCGTGTGAGGGTGCCAAATCTAAATAGCGCTATTAACTAATACCCCGTTGCCTCCCTGGAAACAAATCGGTAGAAGGGACTTGAGTGATAGATATGAGTGTATTAACCAACATCCCAGGTTTAACATTCCAGTCAAACCCCAATTACCCGACATTCCTCCACGGAACGTTTACTAGATGTCCCTCCCTGGGACGCATGCTTGGAAAAAGACCAGTGAACTCACCTTAGATTGCTCGGTATGTTACGTTACATTACCCGTTCCAAGTTAGTCAACCAAACCCTACCGCGGTTACCAAAGATAATCAATTTCATAAATACATACCCAAATCACGTATTCGACAAGTCACATCTAATACCATTGTCACAGAACACATAGCAGATGATCGGTTTTCATACACGTTTGTATCACAAGTTCAGGTTCCCAACAATGGTTACCAATAACATTAGTCTTACCATAAATCAAGTTATCAATTTTTACACAATTTTCATCTATCACGCGATCACAGCATGTCCGATAGCAATTACACATTTCTAACACAAGTTCACATTTCATGTGAATATCACCAAGTATAACATAACAGGTGAGTTTGTATTTCATACTAGTCGAACCAACTTTCTTATTCTTATTTACTTGCAACATAGATCATATACGAACACAAACATCTATCTTCATCATCAAAAGTGCCTACTGTTCAACTCATCACTTTCTGGCGAAATACCCCACACGGCGAAGAACCATTTTTCGCCGGGTTCGATG
>JARYGA010020839.1:0-33552 GCA_030545235.1 Helianthus tuberosus | reverse complement strand
TGGCCCCTCCTATCTCTTCGAACTTTTGCCAAAGATTGTAGACAACAACCTCTTTTCCCTTCTATATTTTTTTTTGAACAGCAAAAACACTTTATATATATATATAAAGAGCCAGCAAGAAGCTGAAAGAACAAAAAACCCAACCGGGCAACAAGAAAGCGAAACAATTACAACAAACTCAAAACATTAAACCGTTTCCAATCATTCCATAAGGGAGACTTGAGATTCGACTGGTTGCAGATCCAAAGGAAGGCATCTTCCTTGATAAGCTCGGTGGTCTTGGTTATAGGGATAAACCGGTCTTCGAAAACCTTTTCATTTCTCGCTAGCCATAATCTCCAAACTGTCGCCAAAAAAATAGTGTGAACTATCTTCTTCCAAACACTCCCTCCCGGCCGGCTTTTAATAAAAGAGACGAGATCCCCCAAGCTTTTAATCTCAGCCGGGAATGGAATATTCATCCAGGATAAAACATTCCACCAAGTGCTGCGGGACCATAAGCAATTTAAAAAAATATGGTCCGAATCTTCTTCCTGGATTCCGCATCGAGAACAAACAGGATCGGTAATAGGGATTCCTCTTTTGATAAGGCCAACTTTGGACGCAACTTTACCTTTTATCGCTCTCCAAAGGAGGTGGTTCGCTTTAGGCGTGGCCCATATGTCCAGCAATAAATCCCCTCCGACATATTTTAACAGCCGCCCTTCTCTTTTATAAATAATAACAATTAATGGCAGTAGCCTATCATAAATAGGCAATCCCTATTCTTTTATAATTCGTCCACCAATAATAATGGGCTTGACCCTCCTGATGATTCTTTGATATATAGGATCGCTTAATAGATGACATAGAGATAGCGGGCTTGGCTCACTCCAGAAAAATAGTGGAAATTTTAATTCGGTCACAATTATATTACTCTTTTTCGTTCCATTTGCTCCAGAACATGGCAAAACACAAAAGAATATAATATAATACTAAAACTAAATAAAAACAAATAAAAACTATACAAAAATTATACAATCTACACGGGACAAATATGTGTATTTTACCCCACATCAAATATCCCCACGCTTAACCTTTTTTCATCCCCGAAAAAGAATTATGCATTACGGAATCATAGTCGGAATAATCATTCGGGACAAAAGCTTAATTTACTTATTAAAACCGAAACTTGTGGTAGCCGCGATTGCAAGTATTTTTGTCCTCTTAAACCCAAACCCGGTTCCAAGCCCTTATCATGCAATTTAAGTTCAATTATGGTCAATCTACCTAGGGTCTCACATTAAGAATCGCAAGTCCACCTAATCCCCCCTCAAGCTTCTAGGACAAAAGGAACAACCATTGGACTATTTCCTAACCGCCTTATACTAAGATCAAGAGAGTTTAGAATCAAATCTATTCTTCTTTTTTTTTTTTTCATTTTCTTTCCATTTTTTTTCATCACTTTTTCATTTTTTTTTTCTCTTTTTTTTTCGAGCGTAGACGTTGCTTTCCCTAACCCAGAGGCATTCCGGCTGTAGAGTCGCTATCCCCAACTCGGATTACTTAGGCTTCGGTACTTTTTATTTTCTTTGCAAGGTCGATTTCACACACCCTAGCAGTAATCCAGCTGTAAAGTCACAATCCCCAACCCAAACTACATAGAAATGTGCTACTTTCATTTAGTTTCTAGCTCTTTTTTATTTATTTATTTATTTTTCAACGAGATATGACAAGAAACTCTAACGATCTTAACTTATAACGGTATCCCTTATACTATTATTGGCGGTTTCAATTTCTCCACTTTCCCTAGATGAGAACCCACTAGTAGACCGACCATTAGGTATATTTAAGATCAAAGGAACCTAGAACCGAATCGAGCCTACCCGCACTTCCCAAACTAGACACAAGCTCAATTATTTTATTCTCATATTATTATTATTTGAACCCGAACAAAAACCCGACATTTCTATCATTTTCCGCCTTTTATTTTGCAAACTTCTTTATTCAAAAGACATTTTCTGATTTTTTAAATTTATTTTAGATTTTTAAATTTTTAATTCTTTTTTTATTTTTAATTTTTTTTACTCGACTAACTATACTAACGACACTAAACGATAGTTTCCCATCCCCACACTTAAACTCTACATTGCCCTCAATGTAGGATGGAAACCGACTAAAAAAATAACTAAAAATAAATAAGAAATAAAAAATAGAGGGCAAATCGGAAAGGACTTAGCTGGTTAATTAATACGTAAGCTCCAAAGTCTCTCGTCCAATCCAGCTCGATCGTATAGCATTTCATTCGTGATCGGCTTTGACACTAACTGGTACACTTGGTAAATTCCTTGAAATTAAGCAGCTCCAAAATCACCGGAATGGAGATTGAGTACGGGTGGTACATATTCAAACCTGCATACAAAAACAAGCAAAAACCAAAGCAGTACTGACTCTAAAAAAAACGACTCAAAAACTATTAACTTAGACTCATAGTACAAAATAAACGACTCAACAACCAAGTAAACACGAAAACACAAAACACGAAAATACCTAAAACTACGATAAAGACTCAAAATCTACAAACTCTACAAGTGTGCTATCAACTTTTCTAACACTCACGGAGGATCATGAAGACGCAGCTCACCTCCGTACCAAAACTCACGGGCTGTAGAACCATCATACATATTATTATCCGAATCTATCCAAACACCCTCATACCTCTCACAACCTCTCAACTCATCATCGGGCGGTTTGAACTTATACGTTTCAAAACTAAATCTATCCCCACACTGAGCTTTGCTCAGTGTCTCTAGCTTAGATTCTAAACACTTCACTCGTTTTTTAAGATCATCTATCCACTTATCGGGCGGATCCCCACACTTGGGTCCTAGCACTTCCTCGAGACTAGGGCCACTTACCACCTCTTTCTCATTTCTCTCATATTTCCCACTCTCCCCTACCAAGGTCACTGCCTCTACTCTAGCATTTGACCCCCTCGTACTGGTAACCTTAAAAACTACCGACTCTTCCCCCGCTCTTAGTGTGATAGTGCCTAAGAAGACGTCTATAAGAGCTTTGGATGTGTTCAAGAATGGACGTCCTAAAATCAACGGTACGTTTTCATCGGCTTCCATGTCTAGTACTACGAAGTCCACAGGGAAGACAAACTTACCGACCTTTACTAACAAATTCTCTACAATTCCCCGGGGATACTTAACCGTTTTGTCTGCTAAAGATAGGGTCATACGAGTGGGTTTTAAGTCACCAAGGTCTAGTTTCTCATAAAATGAATATGGCATCAAATTAATACTAGCACCAAGGTCGGCCAAAGCATGGTTTTGGACATCACCACCGAACAAACACGGGATTGTGAAGATACCCGGATCAGTGAGTTTTTCCGGTAAGTTGTTTGTGACCATGGCAGAGCATTCGACATTCAAAGAGACATTCAAAATTTCCTCTAATTTATCTTTCCCTTTTCAGGATTTCTTTTAAGAACTTAGTATATTTCGGCATACGCTTGAGGGCTTCAATTAACGGTAGATTGATCTTAAGTTGCTTAAACATATCAAGGAAATGCCCGTATTCCTTAGAGTATTTTTGGTTCTTTACACGCTCAGGGTAAGGAGTACGAGCATGATCAATCCCAGGACTCGGTCTAACTAGCTTAACCGGATTCCTAACATTCTTTTCTAGCGGAGGGGCCTCTAACTCTATCTCCTCATCCACCGGCTCCTCTTTCTCTACTCGAACCGGTAGGGGACCAACCTCTCTTAACTCTAGACCCGACTTAGTAGATATAGCTTTAACATGATGATTGGTTGTGTTAGGTTGGGTGTTACCCGAGAACTGACCGGAAGACCTTTCTTGCAATTGACTATTTATGTCACTGACTTGCCTTTGAAGGTCCAAAAAGTTGGAGTGATTATTCTTTAAAAATATGGAATGATCCTCTAAGGTTCTTTGAGTGGCCTCTAAGGCCCTTTGGGTTGCTTCTAAGGTCCTTTCGGTTGCTTGATTCTTAACTAGTATTTGGGATAACATAGCTTTAATCTCATCTAGACCACTACCCAAGTCTTGGTTGTTTGAACCTTGACTGTTTGACCCCCCACTATTGAACTGACCTACTGAACCTGAACTACCAAACTGACCCTGCTGATTCGAACCCCCAATAGAATAATAACCCTGTCCCTTGTTTTGATTTGAACATGATTGGAAACCGGGGGGATTACCGGAAGAGCAGAAGGTGTTATTGTTACTACGCCAATTGGACCCTAAATTTGAATTGTTGAAAGGGTTCGTTGGACCTCTATTGGCTATGAACTCTACCTGCTCAACAGTGAGTGTGGGACAATCTATAGTATCGTGACCCCCTCTACACACTTCACACCTATCTACCCTCGCCTCTAAATTGCTAATCCTACTAGTAAGCTTTCTCTCAAGGTTTTCCATTGCCGCGACCATCGATGTATCCAAGCTAACTTGGTGTACTCCTCGACCGGCCGAGGGAGTACTAGTCACAGGAATGGAAGTCCTGCCGATGGCGCAATGATCGATGTCGGAATTGGCGAAACTCTCAAAAAGGTCATTGCATTTGGCCACTGTTTTCTTACCTAGGAGGTGGCCTCCTGCTGAAGTGTCAAAATGGGCTCGAGTCTCTGGAGTGAGACCATTGTAGAATTTCTCTACAAGTGCCCAATCAAATAACCCATGTTGAGTGCAACGAGAGAGTAGGGTTTGGAATCTTTCCCAGGCTAAGTGGTAGGGCTCGTCAGGCTCCATCCGGAACGAATGGATCTGATCACGAAGACGAGATGCTTTGGCGGGTGGGAAGTATTTGGCAAGGAAGGCATCTCGAAGGGTGGCCCATGTGGTAAACATACCCGCGGGTTATGAATCAAGCCAGGTGGCTGCGCGGCCTGCGAGTGAGAATGGGAAGACCTGAAGGAAACGGGCGTCAAGGTTGGCACCTTCAATGGAAAAGGTGCTGCAGAGGCGGGTGAGGCGGCTGATGTGAGCTGGGGCATCCTCGTCATCACGACCGTGAAATTGGCACGAGTTGGTGATAACGGAAATGATGTAGGACGAGATTTTCCAAGACTTGTCATTATTGATGGTGGGAAGGGTAATGGGTGAGTTCGCACCGGTGAAACCAGCGGTGGATTCCTGATGAACCGTTTGACGACCTGCCATGTGGACAACGGGTTGTGGGCTAGCAGGATAGGAAGGTGGTGGTGAATTGTGTGGTGATGACTTCGGTGTGAAGTCAAAGGCTAGTGGTTTAGAGTGGAGAGTCAGAGGGGGCGAAGTATGAAGAAGAAGAACTAACCTGTGACGAAGAAGACGAGAAGGAAGACTTGATCGTAAGCGGATTTGGCAGAGGTTCTTGCGAACGCGTATGGGGCATCCACTACAAAACCGAAAACAAGCAAGCAAGAAGACACTACAAACGACTCGACAAAATATAAAAGACACTAAAATTACTTTTTTGATTTTTTATTAGACTCCTACGACTCAAAGAAACGAACAAATAGCACGTATGATGTCAAACAAGTCCAAACAAAGTAACTAACGCAATCGCCAAAGAGTCCCCGGCAACGGCGCCAAAAACTTGATGTGCTAAAAGTGGTTAAATAAAAACAACTAAAATTAACCCTAAATTAGACACTCTAAGATTTAAATTTATAAACTTAGACTCGATCTAAAACTAAAACCACACAACCGGCAAGTGTACCGATCAATGTAGTATAGCTAAAGTAAGTCCGAGTATCGAACCCACGAGACTCTAATGATTACGCTAAGACTCTATTTAGACTAGGACTGACACGACTTAACTAATTGTTTATTGCTTGGGGGGGTTTCTAAAAATCCTAAATAATGCAAATAACGACTAAACTAGATTAGCTAGATTAACTAAACACGAACTCGAACGAAGACTTGAACCAGTGGCGATGAAGACTACCTAGGCTAGACGCAAGCTTAACTCGGAATGGATTTCTATTCGAAGGTAATGTGGTATGGAACCGGGATCTTTAAATGCTAAACCTATTAAGACACCAACTAAGCCCCTCAACCCTTCTCGAGGCGATTCTTGTGGCACTACCTAGGCTGTTACGATTACCGGTTGTTAGATTTCCTTACAGTCCTCTAACTTCTTGAAAGTGCCTTAATGTGACAATCTACCTTACAGCGCGAAAGTCTAAGACAACTATGAGTTCCAACTTGGTTTAATATACAAGAGAATGGTTATGGAACTAGACCGATTTCTTACAAAACCTAAACCTAGCTATATACCAAACCAAGACCTATTAACAACCTCGAGCCTTACAGCGACAAGATTAGTAGAACACTTGAATTTATGAGATTACCGAATATTACTTCTAAGGTTACTTACTCGATTTTCACCCTAAAGGATTAAAGATTTATTACGTGATATAGACACTCATCTAAATCAAGAACCCTAGCACAACCCTATTATGTGATATAGACCGTCACCAAGGATCATACGAAGTAATAAACAGCGATCAAACAATATCAAGCATGCATATACACCAAATTAAAATTCCATAGTCGTTTACAATACAAGAAAATCCATAAACCACATTAAAACCGAATAAAAATCCAATCTTTAATTAAACCATTGTCATGCCTAGGTAGTTAAAGGTATTTAGCCAGAAAACATGATCAGAAACATAATAACAATCATACAAAGTCTCAAACAAGAATTCATCGACATAAAGAACAAGAAAAATAGGTAACAAGAAAAACCAGAAAGTTAGAACGGTTAATCCTTGATCTCTACGCTTCCACTTCCATCCGATGATTCCCCAGGCCGTGTTCTCTTGCAAAAGATCCTCTCACAAACGTCCAGTCGATGTTGTATATGTCTTCCCCCAGGCTGATACTTTGCGTCCAAATATATAATCCCTTCTGTTCGTTTTTCTTTTCGTCCAAGTCTCCTTCTGTTCGATGTATATGGGCTTGTGGCCCAATCCCTTGTATCGCCCTCAAATAAAACAACAATAATAATATTATGGCGGCAACTATATGTATCATATATGGCCTGGTCTATTCGCACACGCCATTTGTCTTTTTGCACACCCAAAGCGCAGCGCTATGGCCAAAGCGGGGAGCTTTGGGTGTGTAAAAAGACAAATGGCGTGTGGAGTGGAGTTTGTGTTGTTTTTTGTTGGAAATAGGTGGGATTTGGGTTAGTTTGGTAGTGTTTTTTGGATGAAAAAATTGTATTTGAGTTTTATTATTATTATTATTATTATAAAGTATTAGTATTACATATAATTCATTGTTGTTTTATAATTATGTTTTTTTACGTCATTATTTTTATAGAACGTATATATTATAAGTGCGTCTTTATAAACTGTTAACCTAATTTATTTTGTTAAATTAAACGAACACGTTAAATAAAATGTACTGAAAGCCATAAGAATTAAACGTAAACAATCCAAAACCAACGTGATGTAAATAGAAGATTAACTGCAATATATATATATATATATATATATATAGTGGAGGGTTCAAATGAGAAATTTTTTTTTGTAAGAATAAAAAAGAACAAATTTCAACCAATAAGAATCCTTCATTTTACTTCATTTAATTTTTGTATTTAATATCAGTATAAGGGTATATTGGTAAACTTAGATAAATCATTAATTGTTAGTCTTCCTTTTTAATAGCTAGTAAATTAAATTTGTAACTTATTTTCAAAAAAAAAAATTTCAAAGAAAAAAAACAATTAATTTAAAGTGTAGGATAAATTACGAGGTGTGTAGGATGAATTACGAGTTGTGTAGGATAAATTTCAATATATGTAGGATAAATTTTCAAAACGTGTAGGATAAATTTTGATGTGTGTAGTCAAAAAAATTAGTGTGAAGGACAATAGTCTTTATAACTAATTAATTAGTCAAAGATAATAATAAATGAGATGTAAGAAAAACTATTTAATATTTTACAATTGTACCCTTTGTTCTTTTTCTTCTCAATTTAATTTTCTTCTTAAATGAACCTCCCATATATATATATATATTTGTTCTTTTTCTTCTCAATTTAATTTTTTTCTTAAATGAACCTCCCCCTATATATATATATATATATATCAGTTTGTACATACAAAACAAAAAGGTACAACTGAGTACATAATACATAACAAAACACTATACAAACAAACTAAGGTACTAATCCTCGTGCGGTGGGGACGGTGGGAGGGGAAGTGGAGGCAACCCGGCGAGCTCTCGTGGAGCAACGAGCGTCTCGACCATCCAGTCAATGAGTGCCCCTGGCGTCTGAGGCGCCGGTCGAAGTCCCGAGCCACCTCACGCGCTGCCGGGGGCAGGTCAGCGTAAACGTGCTGCGGGTACTGTGGCGGCTCAGGAGCTTGCTGAACTGGTGGTACCGGGATCTCCTCGACATGCTCCTCCTGAGCCGGATCCTCGAATACAGGCTGAGCCTGAGCCTGAGGCTGGCCCTGAGGCTGATCGAGGCCCAGAGCCTGTAGCTGAGCCTGCCGAGCGGCCTCCTGAACATGAGCAGGGCCTAACACTCCATCCCTCACCTCAATAACAACCGGGATGACCTCCGGCAACTCCTCCGCATGCCAAATCTGCCCGTCACGACCCCTAAACCTCAGACCAACATCAAAGGTACGGGTGATCTGCATGCTAGATACTGACGCGCGACCCAACCTAGTTGACGGGATCGGCGCGGACAGCTCCGGATCACTCTCGGGCACGAGCCCTAGCGAGCGTGCAATGGCGGTGATGTATGAGCCACCGTGCAGCTTCCCGCGGAGCTGCCAGTGGTATGCACCTGCAAAGTAATCTGCCAGGCAGGCTGCTAGATCGAAGGTCTGGCCGCGAAGTAGGCAGTACAGAAAGAAAAGGTCACTGAGGTTGACCTTCTCCCTGCTGGTACCCCGCGGCACGATAGATGACCCGATAATATGGTGCAGGTATCGGTACAAGGGGTATCTAATGGTGGTGGCCTTTTGCGAGGATTTCCCAAAGGGAACCCTGGAAATGGCCCTCCAGAAACTAATAAGCGTCTGCCTGTCCATTGCCCTAACCCCATGCGTATATAAATCAGTATCAAGCTCGGGCTCTGTGTACAAACCTGAATGGACAGCAAACTCCCGCACACTCATCTCAAACTGCTGACCGGCGAGACGGAATGTAACCTCGTGGACTGGAAAATCCGGGTCCTCCACGTAATCCGCCGGATGCGGCGCGTATGTAAACGAAGAAAGAAACTCGACCGTAAGCTCACGGTACGAGTCCTCCATCGCTAGCTGAAAGAGGCGCGACCAAGGAGTATCTAGTCCAACTATATCACGCATCCGTGAGCCTCTCCCACGGTCTCCAGCAGGTCCTAGTCTATCCCTACATGCCCCCAATCTCCATGGTGCGCAACCTATCGCATCTCCGCGTCGCCCGTGACCCCTGCTCAAACTGCAGGTACGGGTTAACCTCTACCACAGCCTCCATCTGCTCAATCTCCTCCGCCTCCTCGTGATCGAAATCCATCCCTGCACGTTTAAATACAAATACAATATTAAACAATTCAAATACAAGTTATTATTAATATTATTAAAATACAAATAATATTATTTATTTAAATTGTATTTGCATTATTAAACAATAATATTGTATAAATAATAATAAACAAATAATACTAAAAACAAAAAAAAAATTAAACGTGAACCAAAGCGCACCGCTTTGGCCACCGCGCGGCGCTTTGGTTCTTCGTTTTCAAATCAGAAACCCAGCCACAATCAAACTCAACCCAATCAACTAACAATCAAGTATAAAAATTGAACCAAAACAATAAATGAAGTTCGATCGTACCTAATAGCGTTTGAAATCTGGAAAAACACGATCGCGAGTTGAGTGTGTGTAATCGCACCTTGTGTGTGTGTGTTTGTGTTTTGTGTTGAAATGGGGGAGAAGCCACCCCGCTTCAGGTTAAACGAGGGACCAAAGCGTCCCGCTTTGGCCATAGCGGGGCGCTTCAGTTCAAATTTTCGGGCAAAACGCCCCTCTTAGGTCAAAGCGCAGCGCTTAGGGCCTTTTTAAAATTTTTTAATATTGTTTTTAATTCACAAACGCGTCGATAATAGTCTAAATTTTACGCTTTTTCCATTATACATCATTTTTTAATATATATGGACTATACTGCAAGTTCCGGATCAAATCGGTTACGTGTGATGTCGTATTCCATTATATCGTATCATTTTGGTTTGAAAGCACAAATACTCCTATGAGTAGTGTTATGTGTATCAGCCGCCTACCGTACATGTACGTGACGTATTTTTTCATTAATTGTAGTATTATGATGTATATTGTCATTTTGGGTCGTACAAGTGCTTATTGAATCTGATTGGGTCGTGTCGGTGACATTCGGTTTTTAACGTGATGTAACGCATATATTGAACAAACACAAATGTACTCTTGGATTGTAGAAGAATTAACGTGATTATTATTAAACACATTTAACATACATATTGAACATATGGGGTTACATTAAGGTCCGGGGGACGATACGTAAGCATTTCGTACGCGTTGATCTGATCCTTGTATAATGTATGCCAGGCTGCCGCGCGCTCTGTTCTGTTCGCTGTCCAGAGTAGGTTTGGGGGAGGCATTGGATAACATCCTCCAAGCTCTACATGTATGAAATGCCCACCGTCGATGAACACAACCGCAACCACCAAGTGAGGTTGCTCAGCTTCGTTTGGCCCGCCCACCAGAGGGAAAATTGTATCGTTCCCACGAATGTCGAAGGTGTGAACAATCACACCGTATCGTTGGGCAATAAGAAACCCCGTCTCAGGCATCGTCATGTAATTTTCGATAGCTGCTCGTCCCACCCCCTTGAAATGGATCCGTCTAACCAGCGCATCATAATGTCCTATGTTTTCCGGATCGAAAACCTGCCTCCAAAGCGATTCGTTCATACGTAACTCCATTATAAGTTGTTTCCGGATCATCAAATACGTATTTTGTTTCATTCCTAACCCAACAGCCCCCGATCGAAACCCACAATGACCATCTGGTTTCACGTCCTTTATTCTCACGATGTATGGATGGATCACTTTGGGAATCTGAGATGCGTAGTTGCGGATCGCTATATCCGTCTTAGGACCGAGCTTGATCATCGGGAAATCAGGGTGTAGGTTGAGCGGTTTGGTATTCTTGTGTCTTCTAGAATCTTGGGATGATACGTACGAGTTGTGACGGGGAAGATCGTCTGAGGCCTCGACCCAAGTTTCTTCCGACGGAATGTACGAGCTTTTTCTAGCGGCTTCAACCTTCCTTTGTTCCTGCATTTTCAATGTTGGGTGACCACGAGTTTTCTTCAGAACAACAGGAGGTTTTTTGTTATTGTTCCCTGGATTGAGGATTTGCTGAAACTTTTCAAAGAAGCTCCTTTTCACTTGAGGGGGTGTTGGATCGATCTGTAGTTTCAATTTTTCAAATTCCACGTCTACATCGATATCCTCTATCTTATTCCTTGCAAGCTTGAAGTCAAGCTTCTTCCAGAACACGTCTATCAAATTGATACGGATTTGCTGACCTGTGGACGAAAACAAATTAGGTGGCAAAATCATAACGACAAAGGTCAAAAATATTAATTACCGTTATTTTCCAACTTTTCCAAACGACAGGCACATGGCAAACCACAGCTGGTAAAAAGTTGGCAACCACAACTTGCACCGTAGGCTCTCAACCCGTCTTCCTTACGTTTTAGTTCCATATTCAAAAGCTCAATCGCAAATATTGAAACCTTTCTGAGAATATTTTCAAGTATGGGATGATCCTTGTGGTGCTTCATCACTTTTCGGAGGATTGTTTCAAAGCTACTTCTAATCTCGGCGTATTGTCTATCAACAACATGATCAACATACAGTACAAGTTTATCCAGTGTGTTGTGATGACTTGGAAAGTGACTTTTTAGTGTTGCATGCACCCTCAACCCTGTTGGTCGTAGATTGGTGAAAGTTAATAGTTTTGTTAGTCCAGCAAGATACAAACTTTTCACGGTACGGATCAAACTAGGATTTCATCAAATAATCAAAAACCTCTGAAATTAAAAAACGTAAATAGTCAGTTTTTGTTATTATATAAAATTTGAACATAATTATGTAAGAAATACTCACGTTCACGGCCATCTTCTTTTAGCTGTGCTTCAAGGTTTTCCAAGTTATACCTGTATATTTCCTCGGTCGTAGACTCGCACAATGTCCAAAATGTACGTACGAATTCTTTCCACTGCTTGTCAGAGAATTTCCTCTTGCTGTTCTTATTAATATTTTGTTGAATATGGAACCGACAAAGATACTTATGCGCTTTTGGAAAAAACTTGTACGCACGCGTTAATTAGCGCAAATTCCCTGTTTGTTAAAATCACGCACGGTTCCATACATCCTACCAGCATAGACTTGATCCTCTGCAACACCCATAGGTAGTTCTCTAACTTCTCAGCGGAAATTACCGCACAAGCAGCCGTAAACGATTTGTTTGTCGACGTCATGCCTACGAACTGAACAAATGGCAGGTTGTACATGTTTGTTTTGTAGGTGGTGTCAATCATTAGCACATGCGGGAAGGCACACCACATAGTGAATGATTTTTTTGTGAACAAAGAAGACATCTTCAACTGCGATCGATATCTCATTCGTGCGCATGTAATAAGTGTAATCTTTTTCGAGAAGAATGTTTTCAAGTTTTTGCATCGGAGACTTACCGACATTTTTTCCGGCGTTGATCTTCTGAATAGCGTTGTGTATATCTTTCGGAATAAGCTTTCTAGCCGGATTGTTTTTCGTCAGCGTTCGCCAGATACTGTGGTTGGGAATATCTTGCTCTGCCAGCTCCTTAACCAGTTTTGTATCCTCCGAAGAAAGCCTTCTCGCATACGCGTGACCCTCTAAGTTTTCAATAGGAGTGTGGTTATGCTTCGCCTTCGTCACCTCGATCCTCCAAACACTTCCGGATGATTCCGAAAACCCGATCATCTCCAACGGGCAACCTATTTTCTTGCTACCCGTTTTCCTCTGTGTAGCTATACTCTTATGCTCCCCACCAAAAGTACATTGAAACCAAATCTTGTAATTCTCTCCTCTTTTATTCGACCTCTTAATCACAATGAGGTAACCATTGTCTTTTGTCGTGTCTTGTACCAAACGCACCAACTCTTTACGTGAAGAAAAGGTCTGCGTTGTATCAAACGAAAATGTAACCGGGTAACAGCCTTCCTCGTCAACAGACACATCCTCTGAATAGACTTGATGTTCAAAGCTCTGTTGACAACCGTAACTGTGGTCTGGATAACACTCCTGCTGTACAAAGCTCTGTTGACAACCGTACGGATATTCAACGTGAGGATACGCTTCGTCTCCGTAACCGTAATTCGAATAACCTTGTTGTGCGTAAGGGTCCTCCACAGGGGTATTTAAATCCAGCTTCACCGTGTTATCACGATAACGAATGCCAGATACAACCTCCTCCTCCCTCAAGTTGGACGAGACCGGTTTCTCATACGAGTCAGAAATAGTTGTCCCCTCGTAACAATTGACCGAAAAGATAGTTGCTTAACCACGACATCGTTTTTTAAAGACACGTAACTAATACAGCAAAACCACGCATTATTTTGAAGAAACACAAGTAAAACAACAAAACCCCCGTATGTTTGGAAACAATATATTGAGTGATTTAGAAATCGAATACGTTAACTGTTGTGCCTGACCAGCTTTTAAAAGCAAACATTTGGGGTCGAAGCGCGTCGCTATGGCCATAGCACGGCGCCAAACCTCGTATCAACTTTATGTCTCTCAAACATCAGTCGTATCAACTTTATGTCTCTCAAACATCAGTCAAATCACTTTTTGTCTCTGAAAGAAGCCCTAAGCGCCCAGCTTTGGCCATAGCGCGGCGCTTTGCGGTGTGAAAATAATCTTTAGCCGTGTGTAAATAGCATGATCCATCATATATATTCGTGCGCCTGACTTTTTCCAACCCCGAAGGATCCTTTTGTTTAAGTATATGGCAGCCTTTTATATTAATAATAATATATGAATTACAAAACCTAGTGGCCTGGCCCCTCCTATCTCTTCGAACTTTTGCCAAAGATTGTAGGCAACAACCTCTTTTCCCTTCTATATTAATAGATCTCCAACAATAAATCCCCTCCGACATATTTTAACAGCCGCCCTTCTCTTTTATAAATAATAACAATTAATGGCAGTAGCCTATCATAAATAGGCAATCCCTATTCTTTTATAATTCGTCCACCAATAATAATGGGCTTGACCCTCCTGATGATTCTTTAATATATGGGATCGCTTATTAGATGACATAGAGATAGCGGGCTCGGCTCACTCCAGAACAATAGTGGAAATTTTAATTCGGTTACAGTCATCCTACTTTGCCCAACTGGCTGGTCATTTCCATATTACTCTTTTTCGTTCCATTTGCACCAGAACCTGGCAAAACACAAAAGAATATAATATAATACTAAAACTAAATAAAAACAAATAAAAACTATACAAAAATTATACAATCTACACGGGACAAATATGTGTATTTTACCCCACATCAAGATCAAACTGAGATTCTGCCTAACAGTTGTGGAAGTAGACCTGAAAGTTCCTCGGGTAGCACACCGAGAGAAATCACGAACAATTGGTGGATCCTCGATCCTCTTTTCCTTAGCCTTAACATCAATAACGGTTGCTTACATAGCGGGGTAATCCATTCGTAGACACTTCTGGGCCTTCATTGCTGAAATGATGCTAACCTTTACACCACTCTGACACTTTAGGTCAGACGACGATCCTCCACTAGGGAGAGGGATACGCAGAATTTTCTCCTCACCGGGTATATCTGCGCGATATCTGTATAACCAATCCACACTAACTACTGCATCGAAACCATCAAGGATAGTAGAAGGTAGGTCGAGGTCGAACACTTGTCCCACAAGGTCGAGGTTGCATCCTTACGAACATATGAGATTTCAATTGACTTGCCATCAGCCGATTCCACAACAGGTTTGGTTTCAAGAAGCATCAGGGTTAAACAAAACAGAGGTGAAGCGATTAGTTACCAAGAACGTGCAGGCCACCATGTCGCTATATTCCTGGCGTCGCCCACGCCAATCCTAAATGCTCTTCCACGAGCATCATTTCCAGTGTTGTTGTTTTCGTTACCAGGATTTCCAGTACTGTCGTCGTTCCCTTGGTTGTTGTCGTCTTAATCTAACAACGGCCAATCTACGTCGTTGGCACCTCCATTTCCATACTGTGGGCTTTGATTACGAGTACCTTGATGTCGCCGTGACTGTTGTCTCTAATGTCGTTGCTTGAGACGGAGCCCTACGATCTTTCACCAACAGGGTCCATCTTTTCACATCCCGTGTCACGTCCTAAGGCGCTACTCATTGTGCTGGCAGCTACACATTCCACACCATAGTCAATTGTCATCGTTTATGTCCCGATTAATTCGTAAGAGTTGACTCCCATAGGTCGCTGACTAGGGTTAGGGATTCGATTGAAGTCAATTTGCTGGTGTTCGTTGCCGGTAATTAGGGTAGTCCTAATACTGAGGTCGGTAAGGCACTATGCTCATCCTTTTGTCCATTGTTCTTGCAAGTTGATTGAGTAATACACGGTATGTTTCTGGAGTGTTGCAGAAGTGTTCGCACTTCGGGATCTAGGGCGTCATGTCACGGCCCCCGACCCCACACTGGGAGCGGGAGCCGCGAACCAGTCAGATGGTATCGGTGTTTATTAATTACGCAGGGGGAAAATTTTCATCATGATCGTAGTTAGGAAATAATTTCGGAGTTTATAAAAACACCAAACTTTTAATATTATACAAATGGGCTAAAACCCATATTCCATTCAATTGTTTTATAGGGATAAACCCAAATAAATAAAACATATATTTCTTCCTTTTATTCAGGTATTTATAGCCACTTTATTTAAACATTCAGTGCTCCATAGCTGGCTTATATTATCTTTACAGCAATTTACCTGAAACACGTTTCGAAAACATTTTATCAGTAATAAATACTGGCGAGTTCATTCCATTTTTATAAAAATATATTGTTATACTTTACAGCATCAAGGTTTTTATATTTGTTTATATTTACCCCAAAACTCCATCAGTATTTGTCACATGGTGGCAGTTCCGAGCTGACAGTGGTCATATCACTCATTGGCTCACTTTCGTCCAATAGTGAATTTATCAAGTAATTATATATAAAATATATCTTATTATGATTCAATGGTATCGGTCACTAGGCGATTCCCGTGACGGTGGTCAAATCACTGTTGATCATTCTTTCAACTAGTGACTCTGATCATATCACTGTTGATCATTCTTTCAACTAGTGACTCTGGTCATATAACACTGTTGATCATTCTCTCAACTAGTGTATGTGGTCATAACACTGTTGATCATTCTCTCAACTAGTGTCTTTGGTCATGTCACTGTTGATCATTCTCTCAACTAGTGTATGTGGTCATAACACTGTTGATCATTCTCTCAACTAGTGACCCTGGTCATATCACTGTTGATCATTCTCTCAACTAGTGACCCTGGTCATATCACTGTTGATCATTCTCTCAACTAGTGACTCTGGACTTAGTAGTGTCCCGTGACATTACTTTGTCAAATATATTTTCTATGGCACAAAATCACTTTAGCCCAGAAAATGAAATATATCATTTTCGGTCAAACTACTATAACTTATCAAATATAATATATTAATTAAATAATTGTAATATTATTATTTAATATATTAACGTGACTAAGACTAAAAATATAATCTTAGTATAGTAGAATATATTATATTTGACTATTTTATTATGGTATACATTTATAGACTAAACATTATTTTATAATGTAAATAGTAATTTTGGGTTATTAAATATATTTTCTTTAATATATATTTTAATAATGATTAATAAAGCTCTATTTTATGTACACACCATTTAGATTTATTTCAATCATACATTAAATTTATTAATGATTTAATGTTAAAATAATATTAGTTATAGGCTATGGCTACTTGAGCACAATTCCCCCTGTGATGGTGGTCATGCTATTATTGGCTAACTTTTTGGCCAATAGTAACGAGGGTCAAGTAATGTATAAAACCTCCCATACCGGCAGTTATTGCAAAATACAAAAATTTAATTACTGTAAGTATACTGATAAATATTTAGGATTTTAGAAAACATTTTTAAATATAACTGTATCACAAAAAGGTGATAAAACTGTGAGAAAAGAGAATGGACTCACTTTGTAACTTTAGGGTTCAACTAGAAAGCCTCCTGGTATAAATCTTGGGTATAACTCCTGAGCTATATATATATATATATATATATATATATATATATATATATATATAGGGGACCGCTAGAATGAGAACCACCTCGAGTTATGAGAACCGCGAGAACTACTTGATCCGGGGCGAGGTGGACCAATTTTTTTTTCAAAAACGTAGATGCATGTATTATTAACACATTCGTAAAAAAATTAAAAAAAAAAAACGCTGTGCGTGTAGTTTTTTACACCACAACTTTGTGGTTTACGAGTAACCACAAAGTTGTGGTGTAAAAAACTACACGCACGGCATTTTTTTTAAAATTTTTTTTACGAATGTGTTTATAATACATGCATCTACGTTTTTGAAAAAAAAAATTGGTCCACCTCGCCCCGTACGATGTGGTTCTCACGGTTCTCATAACTCGAGGTGGTTCTCATTCTAGCGGCCCCCTATATATATATGTGTGTGTGTGTGTATATATATATATATATATATGCACTCGTGTTAAGTATAGTAACCCTAATTCAACCTTATCCCTACATCACGAGACAGAACCCCAACGAACTTAGTCGGGCAGAGCCTTGACATGCGTTATGGGGTTCCAGATCAATCGGAAAGGGTATCGGTGATCGGGAATTAAAACACTTAAAACGGGACAGGGCTTTATTATTATTATTATAGATGAAAAATAAAATTAAAAGAATAGAATTCTAGAGAGAGGGGCGGCAAGAGCTAAAGATACTGAGCAACAAAAATTGATCTATACACCTGCTATTTATAAAGTTTCCAAAAAGTTGGGGTGTAGGCCAATGTTGGACACGTCCAACCTTATCAATTTGCCCATGCCACTCGTACAGCATACATAATTTGTAGAGTTTTAAAATAAAATATTATTTTATTATTATATATATTATAATTAATTCAACTGCTTCACTTATTTGACGCTTATAACTTCTAAAATATAACGTTTTATAAAACAATGAATATGTCTTTAGAACGAGAATAATCTTATCTACATTTTGAACCAAGTTTCATTAAAAACGGAGTAGGTTCAATTATATTGTTTTTTTATAATTTAATTATTAAACGGTTCCTAGGCCCATCTAGGTACTTCATATTTCTAATGGTCAGCTTACCCGTAATCTACCCGTTTAATAACATAACTTTTATATGCTTTATTTTAATATAGAAAATAGAAATGTCACACATATACAAGCCAATTAATTAGTATAACATTTCAACCAATTATATATAAAATAGTTTTTAAAACTATATGGGTCGAATAATTATATTAAAAATAAAACTAGTTACTAATGGTTAATAAATTTAAACAACCTATAATTCTTATATGATAAAAAAAATGGAAATGTTACACGTCAATACATTGACTTCCAGCAAACGAATAGGAGTGAGAAAGGTATAGACCAATCATTTGACGCTGCGACATCTAACTCAGGGACCTTCTATAAGCACCTAACATTCTACACAGTTCGCTAGGCGTTCATATGGGTGTCCAGGTAATACTCGATAGCATTGAAATTCGTAAGGATTCAGAGAGGAGTGAAAAGATCACGTTCGAGTATGAGACAATCACTGCTATGACTCCTATAGATTTGTTATGTTCCTCATTGGTCGAATAACGGATCAGAACCCCTTTTTCACTTGTTAAGTCTCACTGGGACTCACATGCACCCCACATTATTATTATTATGTATGCACCCACAATAATATTGTGATTTGCATGCTCATCTCAGCTCCTCCTAACTCATGTCAAATGGTTACTCGAACTCAGATGTTAGACGGAGATTGTCAAAATGATAAGATCACAGAAATCCAAAGACTATGACATGCCAACAATGCATCATAATGTAAGCAAACAATTCATGTAATCATGCTATAGTGACGAGTGTGTGTTCGTATGCTACATCATAAGCAAATGTGTACTAGTCATATAATGTATGCAACAGGTGAAAAAGATGAACCTTGCAATCTGGAGCTGAGTGTCATGGGCGTATTCACGTATTCAAAATTGTTCGATTATAGTCTAGTTTTATAAAAATATTTTTAAAACCAAGTTCACTATAACCAGTGGCTCTGATACCAAACTGTCACACCCCAAAAAATACCCCAAGCGGGAACCCCCGCGAGGCGTGTGACGTACCAGGATCTAGCCACCAATCACATTGAACTCATACAAGATTTTAAATAAAGCTTTCATTCATTAAGATAAAGTATTACAAAATATTATTTACAACTCGTTGTGTTCAGCGGAAGCATAATGCAAAGTTTAATCAAAACCCAAGTGTATGTAATCAACTAGTCTCGTTTCAAGTTTCCATGTATCTCGACCCATGACCACTCCAGCATCCCAGATAGCAAGTTCCACATCCACACATGCCTATAACCTGCGAGCGTGCACATAAGTGTATCAGACAACGCTGGTGAGTTCACGGTTTTATGAAAATGTTTGGTTACCAAGTGTTTAATCCTGTTTAATAACAATTCCGAAAGTAATGTTGATAATAACTCGTTACCGTAGATTATTTTGCCCTTCCCCAATGCCCCTATCAAAGCATTGGGCACGACTGGGTCATTTGTTCACCCGTACTCTCAGGTACGGGGTGAGGGTGCCAAACCTAGATAGCGCTACCAACTAATACCCCGTTACCTCTCAGGTAACAAACAAGATGGGACTTAATGGTGATAGGAGTGAGTGTATTATCCAACATCCCAGTTTTACCCAAATGACTTATTCCTCTCAGGAATACCCAATGATTGTCCGACCCACCGGGATGCATGCTCAAGAGGAATGAACTCACCTTAGATTGCTCGGTATGTTACATTACATTACCCGTTCCAAGTTGGTCAACCATACCCTACCGTGGTTACCAAGAATAGTCAGTATAATGTTCACACATATCACGTATCCATTATCCACGTTACACAAGTAGCAGACAAGTAAAAAAACACGTCCTTATATGAGTCGTAACCGTTAATCATGCAATTCCATTGATTCCTAACATTTCTCTTAAAGTCACATAACAAGTGTATGGGTTTCATATACAAGTCAGTCACTTAGTAGTGCTCGGATTTTCACAGGTTGCATCTATCACAAGATCACCATATAACACATAGCAAGTATCCAAATCACATGACAACACGTAACATATGAGTTTGCTACACACACGAACCAAATCAGGTTCCTCGGTCATGACTAGTATTATTAACAGGCAGCAATTAGAATTCAATCAATCATAAGCATTCATTATGACACATATACCAGGTCACAATTCTGTTTATGAGATATTCCTCGGCGAAGGTTACATCTCGACGAAGATTCAAGCTTCGCCAAAAGAGATGGCGGCGAATGTTCGTCGAAGGCCAGTCAAAGAAGAATCATACTTCGTCGACTTGAGTTCTTTGTCAGAAGTTCGTCGCTGCCCTCCACAGGTGTACGTGATTTCCTCAAGAACCCTAATTACTGTTTAACCATTATTAACCAGCAAAATATCAACCATACCAACACGTCCATAATCGATCATTACAATGCTTCATGATAATCACTAAGTCATCAGTTTATCAAATGACAGTGCACTACCAATATATCATCAGATTGCAATCATAAAAATCAGATTTAGGGATTTAGTCACACAGAATCCTTCATCACAATTTTTGCAAGCATCAGCAAGACAATAGCAATCGGTTCATTGACATCGTACATACCCTAGTTATTGAGTAATAATAATCACAAAAATTAATAGATCACCCCTAATATGTTTGTATTCAACAGGTATTGTTGCTCATATTATGAACCAGGTTATCTATAACAACCTTAGATCATGCTAGAATCAACCTTCGCGGTGTGAGAGTGTGACGAAGAGTCTCATTCTACGTCGAAGATAGGTCGTGACGAAGACCCATTCTTCGTCGAGTTTGGTTGTGACGAAGAGTCTCATTCTTCGCCGAGCTGTTACTCCTCCAGGGTTAATCAGAAATAATTAGTTAGGACTAAACTTTACACAATTTCTAAGTTTTCATGTAGTACCCAAACATAGCAATACTATAATCATTCATAAACAAGACACAAGATATAACGTACAACGAATTAAGAACAAGGGATTGAAAAGCAAGACCTTGAAGTCTCGGGTTGTCACAATTTAAGCATAGACGAGCAAGTCATGAATTTTTTTTTACCTTTTTTATTCCCTTTTTTACCTGGGTTTTGTCACCATTTCGACTTAGGGGGGGGGGCAACCTCCAAAGGTGCGGGGCTAAGCCTCCAAAAGCGCGGGCCAAGCTTAAGCCGCCACACCGAGCAAAGCTTTTCATCGGAAGGTGATTGATTGAAATCGTGAATATTTATTTTCGCACATATGACATTCAATAACTATTTTGGTTATTTTCTTGATCAACATGACTATATCGCTAATTTTCCCCATAGACTAAGGTTTAGGCTTTTAGCAAGATCTGTATACAACCATGATTTTATTTGACACATACAATCTGACTTACCAATCACACAATTTTATTAATAGTAGAAGAAACGCCTAATACAAAACCATGATTGATTAGGCGCCAACATCACATACACATACAATTATTATTGGCTTCAGGATTCGATACATTATTTAAGGAAGGGCTACTCCCCCGATGCAAATCCATTCTCCCACGAACAACTTGTTGCAATTCAAATTCGGATTGATCGAATTGAAGAGTGTAGAGCTTAGCTTGAACTTGTGAGCGATATCGTAACATGTATCTCCACTTTTTACGCCAATCACCGAAGTACAAAAAGGGATTTTTGGTTGAGTACCTGTCCAAAATTATTTGAGAAATCATTTATACGCAGATTTTTTATATAATATATACGTAAAATGACATGAAATGTTTTGAGATTGAGTATGCATGCTTTCTAATTGTAAAATTTTTACCGACAGAAATAGTTTCGCCTTGGGTTGTTGTCATGATACTGACAAAAACGAACACAATAAGCATGCTGATAATTGTTTTGTTGTTGATCTTAGACATGATTCCAATTATCTTGATGCCTGTAGATGTTTGAAGAGAATACTTTTGTTGTGCTGTAGAGTGCTAAACATTAACCTATTTATACAACTTGTATCCTAGAAGGAGACAGGCACTTGAGTCAAAACAACAATGATCTCAACAATGATATGCTTGGTAAAATTACAAACACAAACATCAAACATTCTATCATAAATATTATCGCATAAACATGCAAAAAGACAAGTTCATTATACGACTTCGCTCGAACAAGTTTCAAAATCTGTTCTTAATACTATACAACAAACATTACCAAAGATAAATTCACCAAAAGATTAAACAAAGTTACAAAGAAAAAAAATTCTTTTTTTAAACTAATAAAAGAGGTATTTGGTACTCATATTTGCTACTCAAAGTGATAAGTAAAGTAAGCAAACCAAACACTATAATTCGGCAAACCAAATACTGTAAATCGATAATCACACGTTGACCATATCCTCTTTACATTGATGTATGTAGCCGTAACAAATTTAAACAAAATTTTGTTAAATTAAACACACCTTTTTGTCCAAATAGTCCTTTTTTCTAAGAAAAATGTCGTGCTTAGTTCATTTCTTAAGAGGATGATTTATTTCATAAAGAATCGAATTCAAATGTGATGGTGAAAACCTATGGCCATTGTTATTTATGCAAACTACAATCTTTTAAGTTTTAACATGCATTATATCACAAAGCACATATATACTTAAAACTAGCATTTTGGTAAATTTGATTTTATCACTTGTCCAATTTTTATATGAAACTAAAAACGACCAACAAACAAGCAAAAACTTAGAAACTTTAATCTCTACAAAGCCCAATTCCCAAAAAAGTTAATATAACTAACATAATTGCTATAATGTAAAATATGATGTTAGATTGTATGCACAAAATACATCATATACAATAAGTATTACATAACGTAATCATTTGTCTACTTGATGACAAAAAGTCTATAAAAATATTAAATAGCCAAGTATGCTAAAGGACAAATTTCTTTTGGCTAAACTAATTCCATGAAACAAATACGAGTTTCAAAATTATACTTCAAGAAAAAAAAGATTTTATATAAGGCTCAATCTATTTGGACACCCTGCTGGGCTTTTCGAACACCTTTGGTGCCCAAGACGTCTCGTCTAAGGCTATCCGATTCGTCTAGGCACTGAATTCAAGAGGCTCTGAGTGTGATGTCATGCACAAAGTTTGAGAGGTTTACACGCCCCGTCTAGGCCTAGACGAGGCGTTTAGAAGTTGGGTGTTTTTTTAGTTAAAAAAATGAGTGTTTTGGTGGGGTAATTTGATAGTTTTTGGAGGGTGATGTTTTTTGGAGTGAAAAAACATCATATTAAGTTATGATTTCATTATCATTACACTTTGTTGCTATTTAACAAAGTTAATATGCTTAAATGTACATACATCTTAATTGATTTAGTGTAAATAGTATGTTTAAATTGCAAAACAAAAGGTTTTTACTTTTTAGCCGTCCTTTCATCTAAATGCGTTAAACCCTCTCCAAAATAAGTATCATTTATTTTATGGAGGGCTTCAATCTAGGAGAAAGAAGAAGAACTTCCATTTGACTTTTTGTTTGATTTTTTAAGAGAGTTTGACTTTTTATTACCATGTAATAAAAAGAAACATGATAATAAATAGTGACTTTTCTTTAAATCTATTCGATTCACAACAACAATGATTGAAAAAATGAAAAGTGCTTATACGTGCTTCAAGTTTTATACCTTCAATAGATTCAATTCACCATCTCCATATCAAAACCATTATATCATTATAATAATTTTAAAAATTGTGTGAACAACGAATCTGGTTTGGAGCCGACTGGAATACTGAACCTGTGAATGGCTGACTGGAAGACTAAACCCATGAATGGAAGAACGACTGTAGAAAAACAAACACCAAATCGTTCGCTGAGAATTAAACATAACTCCAACCTATTAGAAGAAGGATTAGCCGATAATTGAGAACATGATTAAAAACACAATAAATCAATCGCCTAAACAATCTGAACCGAAGTGGCAAAGTACAAATCACCATTTGTCGTTGTAGAGAGAGCGACTAAGATGCTAGGGTTTGAAGAGAATTTCTACTTTGTTATTAGCTATTCAATTAACTTAACGGGTTGGTAATGCAATACAATAAATTTGGTTGGATCCGCTAGTTACTTCTTATTGAACCTCAACATTACACGTGTCGAAGATATAGCACAAGAATGTTGGTTGAAAACTTTAAGGGTGGTCGCTGAAAAACAGCCATGTGACACCATATTTTTATTTATTTGGTAGGAAGATTAGGAATTTTCTCTTTAGTTACATAGTTACACACTTACACATAGTTACTATTCAATTACATAGACCCAAGGTCGGCTCAAGGGACATTTAAGTCAAGAGACTTCTTAGGGCCACCATTTTGTTTGGGCCCATAATCCTGAAAATTCATTTTGTATATATTATATATGTCTGTGGCTGCTGTGCCTGTGCATAATAGAGAAACTAAGCAAGCAGAAAACCAAAAAAAAAGTGCCCACCATTCAGTTTAATTAGGCTAAAAAGTCAAACTTAGTTTTTCTGGAAATAGTAGTTGTGCCTACCTGTTTTAGTGCAAAGCTCATTTGCAGCACATGATTATTTTATGTTCCTAATTCGTTATTGATTTTGTTAAAAGTTGTTTAATGCCTTAATACTTGAGCACTTAATTCGAAAAGGGTCCTAAAATTTGATTTTGCTTTAGGTCACTTAAAACGTTGAGCCGACCCTGCATATACCAATGGGAGATGACACAGATATCCACTATCCAATATTTTTTTCCCTAGTATATCTTGATAAGCTCTACGTATAAGCTTTTATTGCATATGATATATTTTCCTTTTCTTCCCTTAAAGTATTAGTAATAATACCAAATATGTAACCTTTATGGTTTAGTTTGAATTTTAAATAAATCTTATATTTTATAAATTTATTTAGCTATTATTATTATTACTATTAATATTAATTCAAACATGCTTGAATAATAGTTGCTTTGAATTCGTTGAGTTTTCATGGTTTATTTTTTCAATTGATTACTTAGTTTATCTACGTTTTGATGTACGTTTCGTTTAAGTGTAGTTGTGTGTCATAATGTTTAAATCATTTAAGCATAGACGAGCAAGTCATGAAAGTTTTTTTTTTACCTTTTTTATTCCCTTTTTTACCTGGGTTTTGTCACCATTTCGACTTAGTGGGGGCCCAACCTCCAAAGGTACGGGGCTAAGCCTCCAAAAGCGCGGGCCAAGCTTAAGCCGCCACAGCGAGCAAAGCTTTTCATCGGAAGGTGATTGATTGAAATCGTGAATATTTATTTTCGCACATATGACATTCAATAACTATTTTGGTTATTTTCTTGATCAACATGACTATATCGATAATTTTCCCCATAGACTAAGGTTTAGGATTTTAGCAAGATCTGTATACAACCATGATTTTATTTGACACATACAATCTGACTTACCAATCACACAATTTTTTTATGGTAGAAGAAACGCCTAATACAAAACCATGATTGATTAGGCGCCAACATCACATACAATTCTTATTGGCTTCAGGATTCGATACATTATTTAAGGAAGGGCTACTCCCCCGATGCAAATCCATTCTCCCACGAACAACTTGTTGCAATTCAAATTCGGATTGATCGAATTGAAGAGTGTAGAGCTTAGCTTGAACTTGTGAGCGATATCGTAACATGTATCTCCACTTTTCACGCCAATCACCGAAGTACAAAAAGGGATTTTTGTTGGAGTATCTGTCCAAAATTATTTGAGAAATAATTTAAACGCAGATTTTTTATATAATATATACGTAAAATGACATGAAATGAAAGGTTTTGAGATTGAGTATGCATGCTTTCTAATTGTAAAATTTTTACCGACAGAAATAGTTTCGCCTTGGGTTGTTGTCATGATACTGACAATAACGAACGCAATAAGCATGCTGATAATTGTTTTGTTGTTGATCTTAGACATGATTCCAATTATCTTGATGCCTGAGATGTTTGAAGAGAATGCTTTTGTTGTGTTGTAGAGTGCTAAACATTAACCTATTTATACAACTTGTATTCTACAAGGAGACAGGCACTTGAGTCAAAACAACAATATTAAACATTGTTTTTTGATCTCAACAATGATATGCTTGGTAAAATTACAAACACAAACATCAAACATTCTATCATAAATATTATCGAATAAACATGCAAAAAGACAAGTTCATTATACGACTTCGCTCGAACAAGTTTCAAAATCTGTTCTTAATACTATACAGCAAACATTACCAAAGATAAATTCATCAAAAGATTAAACAAAATCACAAAGAAAAAAATTCTTTTTTTTTAAACTACTAAAAGAGGTATTTGGTACTCATATTTGCTACGCAAAGTGATAAGTAAAGTAAGCAAACCAAACACTATAATTCGGCAAACCAAATAATGTAAATCGATAATCACACGTTGACCATATCCTCTTTACATTGATGTATGTAGCCGTTACAAATTTAAGCAAAATTTTGTTAAATTAAACTAACCTTTTTGTCCAAATCGTCCTTTTTCTAAGAAAAATGTCATGTTTAGTTTCATTTCTTAAAATGATGATTTATTTGCATAAAGAATCGAATTCAAATGTGATGGTTAAAAACCAACCTTTGGCCAGAAAACCTATGGCCATCGTTATTTATGCAAACTACAATCTTTTAAGTTTTAACATCCATTATATCACGAAGCACATATATACTTAAAACTAGCATATTGGTAAATTAGATTTTATCACTTGCCCAATTTTTATATCAAACTAGAAACAACCAACAAACAAACAAAAACTTAGAAACTTTAATCTCATTCTACAAAGCCCCAATTCCCCAAAAAAAAATTATTTAACTAACATAATTGCTATAACGTAAAATATGATGTTAGATTGTATGCACAAAGTACATCATATACAATACGTATTACATGACTTAATTATTTGTCTAGTTGATGACAAAAAGTCTATAAAAATATTAAATAGCCAAGTATGCTAAAGGACAACTTTCTTTTCGCTAAACTAATTCCATGAAACAAATACGAGTTTCAAAATTATACTTCAAGAAAAAAAAATATATATGATTTTATATAATCTAGGCTTTTTACTACGGTTGATAAATACAAATGGACCTAACTATATTATGAACTTTAATCATAAAATAAAAGCCCAATAATCAAGGCCCAGAAACCAAACAAAATAATTAGCACCCCTTGTTTTACCGGATAAACAAGGTCCAATTCATGTGGTTTAATGGGAAATCAAAGTGGAATGTTGCTACAAAAAACGCACCTGTCCACTAGCAGGACTTGAACAACAGTGTGGAGGAAACTTATTTGGTCCGGAGAGCGCAGTCGTCTCGATGGATATCAGGGGCGGTTCTTAGAAGAGCTCTGGCAGGGCCACGGCCCGGGCAAGTTTTTCGGCGGTAGTGCTAATTTTCCGTATTTCGATCGAATTTTTTTATATATACTATGTTTGGCCCGGGCTTTTTTTAGTGCCCGTGTCTTTCGGCCCTGGCACGTTCTACGGGCAAGATCCGCCACTGATGGATATGTTGTGTTTGCGAGACCAAGGGCAAGTTGTAATCACTAGAGATCCGTTACAAGGTCCATGTTGATTGGGGCTAGAACCCACCGTAAAATCAAACAAAGGAACACAAAGCTTACTAGTTGGTCGGTTTTCAAATGAACTCACAACTTAATATTTACACATACCTTAGTTTCTTACATCTTTGTGTAATACTATGAACCAAAACTATCCACATTGCTTCACGACATTCAAATTTTCACCAAAACTAAGTAAAAAACATAACTTCCATGATTTACACTTTCAGGCGGATGTAAGATTTTATTTAAATGGGTTTCTTTTGGTAAATTCTCTTTAATTCTCACTATTTATTTTTTCAAAATTCTACAAAATTCTCACTAATTTTTCTGTTTTTTTCGAAACGCACTTGTTGTTCCCTTATAACCTAATTCAACCTATTAGATTAAATTTAAGTGGGTCCATAATAAACAATCTTAACAGATTTTCCCGCCAAAACTCCATTCCAAACACACCACTTTTGACATGCATTCTGCATGACATACATCCTCAACCACCACACCACCACTATTCTTCAATGGCAGCCAAACCGTTGCTTTTTCCGGTGATTCTCCTGCTACTTCTCCTTCCTTTCACCACCGTGCTCCCACCGGAGACCATCACTAACGCGGGACACGCTCTCCAACTCCGGCTACGTAGCTATGTCCCTAACCCTAAACCTCCTCTCCACTTCCTTACTCTCTCAAACAAACTCCGCCACCATCTTCACACCTCCGGACTCCATTTTCGCTCTCTCCGGCCAACCGCCTCTCTCTCTCCTCCAACTCCACATCTCACCGTTACTTTTCTCTCTCTCTAGCCTCCGTTCTCTCCTTCCTGGCACCAGAATCCCCACTGTCTCCTCCAACACCTACCTAATAGTTACTTCTCCTTCATTCCCCGATCAGATCTCAATAAACAACGTCAACATCATCGGATCTCCGGTTTTCGACGACGGATCGTTGATTATATACAGTATCGAGAACTTCTTCGATCCGGATTCCGAGATCTCGAAAGCTCCGGTGCAGATCGAGAGTTTCAATAGTTGCGATGCATCGTACGGTTCAGGTGATAAAAACTTCTCGTTTCGTAACGCGAATAACGTGTTGATATCCAGAGGATACTCTGTTATGGCTTCGTTTTTGAACCTGCAACTGCTAGGGTTTCGGAGTGAACATAATTTGAGTTTGACGGTTTTCGCTCCGGTTGATGAAGTGATGGTTGAGTATTCACGTAGGTTTCCGGATTATGCTTCTCTGTTTATGCGGCATGTGTTGAATTGTAGGATTTCGTGGAGAGAGTTTGATAATGTTGTTGACGGAACGAGTTTGAGTACGTATTTTAGTGGATTTGGAGTAAGAGTTAGTAGATCTGGTGGTGTGTTGATGGTGAATGAGGTTCCGGTTGTGTTTCCGGATATGTATTATAGTGATTGGCTTGTGATTCATGGTGTTTCTGAGGTTTTTTCTATTCCGGAACTGGTAGAAGATGTTGATGATTCCGATGGTGATTTTGATGATCGAATTTCGTCTAGTGATGCTGCGAAGGAGCCGGATGTTCCTGCGGTTTCGTTTCGGACTGAGTTTTAGCTGATTGATCCTGTAATTGATCTGTAGGTAAGTCTAATAGTTAGATTTTGAAAGTTGTTTAATTTCATTTGTTTTTTTTTTTTTTTTTTGATTGAATTTTGTTGACTATATTGATTCAGATGAAATTCATAGATTCATATGATCAAATTTCAAATATAGATGGAAATGCTAGTGTTTGAACTTTGAAGAACATGCTAATGCATCTATATCTGTTGGTTTTCATTAGTAATTTACACTTGGATGGTACTTGTTAGGATTTTTAGAGTTATATCTTAGTGCTATATTTCATTCAGCCGAGGGTCTCAGCGGATCCACCTCTATATCCCTTGGGATAGGGGTAACGTTTATCTACGTACGTCACACTCTCCCCAGACCCTACAACCGCTATGCTATGAGTGGTATTATACGTATGGTTTGGTTTGTCTCTGATACTTTGGAATATGGAATAATGCATGATCCTACCTGCAACTCCATAACTTAATTGTTACTTGTTTCAATAACTTTTTTGTGTTTGTTATATTCTTAATCTGTATAGACTGAAATCATATCCAAGGAAGCATCATCTAGACAATTCAAGCAATCCTGTGCGTCAGTTGTCTCTAATGTTCTTAATCTCAATATTTCAAATGCGTTAATATACAACAAGCCCCCACAATCATGTTATGAGTTGTTGCTGCTTTTGGAGTTTAACAAAGAGATTTTGATAGCTTTAAGGAATCGATTGATTCTCTTAAATCTATTAAGAATCCATTTATAAGACCAGAATAGGGTGGTAATCATGTCGGGTAAGGATTTGGGATTGGTAGGTTGAAATTTCTGAACTTGATGACGACTCGTTTATCTGTTAAATTATAACTGGATATTTTTGTGTTACGTTCGTGATGTGTGAAAAGAAAAACATGTAATTGGTTGTCATATGTGACCTTCTAATAAATAGATCATATTTAACATGTTTAACCCATTTTATTTAACAGATTGTGTTTGACTTGTCTTGTTTAGGCCGTTTGCTATAACTTGTTCATTTGTTTGTGACTCGTTCAACACATTGGCAACTATCATACAACGAATTTATAATTTGTCAACCCATTTAACTCATTTAGATAACTAGGCTAAACGGGTTTTCTTTGGGTTACATGATTTAGAATATATCTAAGTTAGGGTTGATAACATACATGGGTCATGTTAAGGTTCAAATATTGAAACCCTCAACTCGAAAACAATTGTTAGTTTTAATCACTTGCTTGATTTCAATTATAAGATTAACTAATTAATATAAGCTTATATAGCTAAAAAGTTTGATAAATTAAAATATCGTAAACTATTGCCATACCTACACCTAAATTCCTAGAATAGTAAAATGGTCGGTTATGTAAAAAGTTTGTTAAATCTTTAAAAAAATATGGTTGTAGAAATCGCTAGTCGCTAGCCGGCCGGTGGGATGGGGACTATTGATTAATCGGGACTAATCGACGCCTAGTCAGGAATTTTACAACCATGAAAAAATTAAATGCTTTTGATTTATAATAGTTATAATTATTTGTTGTTACTATAAATTATAATTTAATACTTAATAGATTAAACATATTTATAAGTTAACATCCATGGATTAAACATTTATATATTTATAAAGGAGTTTCATGTTTGTTCTTCAACCATCAAGAACCTAGTTTTCCAAAGTAATAATAAAGTGTGTGTTAGTTTTTTTTTTTTTTGAAAAACTCTGTGCAAGCTCTTCTTTCTGAGCCACGCAGACCACACGCAGACATTGTCATGCGCAGACTGTTTGTTTTTTCGAAGACGTTTCATTAAAAAACGTCTACGCGAGCTCTTCTTAGTGCAGACTTGGTCCAACCACTTCTAAGATATTCTAAGATCTGTAGAGAGTTAAACACCACCGCCGCCCATCACCACCACCACCACCACCACAGTTCACCACCCACTACCGTCCATCACCAACACCACCGTCCTATTAATCATTTATATATTTATAAACGAGTTTCATGTTTGTTCTTCAACCATCAAGAACCTAGTTTTCCAAAGTAATAATAAATAAATTATATGGAAAACAATATCTTCACCTTTTCCAGGTTATTACGATAGTTAGGCTGGAGGGTGTGGGATGGAGGCCCTAGGGGCTTTATCAAGACACGTAAGCACCACGTAGGATCCACGTCAGCCATAACGCCCCCTTTAATTTGCACGGTGTGCGATGGAGCCCCCTATTAATAAAAAAAAATGATTGGTGCAAAACAAATGGGCCCCACCTGAACACCCCCTTCCTCCCGTTAACATGATGGCGGACACCTCTATAGCGCCCCTCCTTGAAGTGCTCGGTGTGGGGGTATAGCGCCGGCGGCGCCATAGTTGGTGAGCTGGCGATGGTAGCGCCCCCCACACTCTCCGGCCTTATATGGTAAAAACTAAACTTTGTGTTATTCGCTAAAGAGTTTAACTTAAAACTACCAAAATAAATAAATATTGGCGGCTAAAAATAAGAATGGTATATTCTGCACAAATTCCCTTTATATTATATTATATATATTAATTTTAAGTGGTGATGAATAGCAAAATTAAAGTTTATATATTATTATATTTATATATATATATATATATATATATATATATATATATATATATATGAATTTAAAGTCTTCATGAACAGTATCATATATTTTAGTTCTATTATTAATTTTATAATTATTAAAGTATTTTATAAGAAGAAAATTATTGATTGTTAGCATGTTGGTGGGAAATTTAATAATTAATTATAAGCATATGTTAATTCTAAATACGAATGAATAGAGACTTTGAATATTTTATTTTATATTTTTAATATTAATTTCTTTATAATTTATTTTGATTTTTTTTGTTAATAACTTGCATTTGTTAAGTTGTTAAAAAACTGAATACGTAGTTGTGTTTAATTTTTTCTCGACATTTTGGTATAAATTTTGTTGAAAATAGAGTTGGATTCATAATAACGTATTATTTTGTATAGTAAACTATACGAGTGCCGGTAACAATTTTGTTAAAAGAAGGGAGTTGTATTAAAAATATATTCTTTCTCAAAGTAAAGTACACATATATCGACACCATATTAGTACCGTGACAATTTCGACCAAACAACACGGGTACCGGTAGTATCAAAACCGGTATTCATTTTATGGTTTCGATTGATGTAAAATATGGAACAAACCAAACCAACACTAACGGAGTTCCCGCCGCGTAGCGGGGGGAAATACACTAGTTATAAATTATTTGAAGTTCCATATTATAATTTATAAGTTGAATCGCTTGACAAAATACAATTTATAAGTCTTCATGAACAATATCATATATTTTAGTTCTATTATTAATTTTATAATTATTATATATATGAATTTAAAGTCTTCATGAACAGTATCATATATTTTAGTTCTATTATTAATTTTAATTTTATAATTATTAAAGAATTTTATAAGAAGAAGATTATTGATTGTTAGCATGTTGGTGGGAAATTTAATAATTAATTATAAGCATATGTTAATTCTAAATACGAATGAATAGAGACTTTGAATATTTTATTTTATATTTTTAATGTTAATTTCTTTATAAATTAATTTGATTTTTTTAATAACTTGCATTTGTTAAGTTGTTAAAAAACAGAATACGTAGTTGTGTTTAACTTTTTTCTCAACATTTTGGTATAAATTTTGTTGAAAATAAAGTTGGATTCATAATAACGTATTATTTTGTATAGTAAACTATACGAGTGCCGGTAACAATTTTGTTAAAAAAAGGAAGTTGTATTAAAAATATATTCTTTTTCAAAGTAAAGTATACATATATCGACACCTTATTAGTACCGTGACAATTTCGACTAAACAACATTGGTACCGGTAGTATCAAAACCGGTATTCATTTTATGGTTTCGATTGATGTAAAATACAGAACAAACCAAACCAACACTAA